>RJVU01062584.1:3629621-3696533 GCA_003731715.1 Anabarilius grahami | reverse complement strand
ACCTCAAGTAAGTGCAGAGGCGTTGTGTCCACTGTGTAAGCATGATGGTTATTGTAGTTGTAGACTAAATGTGAGCATGCATTTACTCATCTCATTTGCACAAAAACAGATTTAAAATAAATGTTAAATAACACAAATGTACTTTATGTATTTAATCTCACTTTATTTGCCATTGTCTTTGCTTCTGACTTTTTGATGATGTAATTCAACCATACAAATAAGCAAAACTGACTTTAGTTAAACATTTGTGTTTCAGTTTAAAAAAAATTTTTTTTTATTGCTGCACCCTGTACTGTACAGGCGTGAATTTGCATTTCCTTCAGCCTGAGGCTATTCATTTCACATTTGCCATTATTTGTTTGACAGAACTTTTAAGTCCTCATTGTCAGTAGATTTACATGTAATTTTCCTTCCAGATATGCTCACCTGTAGACTTCAACAACCCTCCAACTGTAAAAAATCACAACGAGGTCCTTCGATGCTTCAGTATCCTTGGTGGGTCTTGTTTAAACCTTTTTTTTTTTTTTAATTGCATGCAAATGTAAAATCATGGAAATCTGTTTTTTACTAGCCATGTGGTCATGAACTCAAGTGAAGGTTGTATTCTCAGTCAGCTGACTGCTGTTTGCCATATCCTTATCATGTGCTGATGAAGTCTGAGCCGAGATTAAGTTAAAGTGTCAGACCAGCAGGCTCCTTCAATCAGTGAGAGGATATCGTACAGTTGTGTGCTTGGTGCTGATTTGAGGTGACATACACCAGCTGGATCTCTCTCCTCTTGCGTTTGTGTTTTGTCCAGCAGATGCAAGGAGTCCAGGAGTTGTTGAATGTTTTCTGTGTGCATGTCATTAATGATGTTTTAATCATTATTGTGTCTTTCAACTGTGAAAATAATAGGTGTTAGTGCTAGATCTGTACCGAAGCATAAAAGTACATAAATTAGACAAAGAACTCCTTAAATTTATGAATCGTTACATGGGCACATTTTTATTTTATTTTATTTTATTAACAAATTACCCAGGTTTTTAACCAATTAATGTTCAACTTGGGTCCTAAAACAAAACCTGTCAAGTACCACTGGTCTAGATAATGTAGATGTTCACATGTCAGTAGAGACTTTATATGGGCTATTTATATATTGGATCATTTACCAGACATTAAAACCATACGCCATTGATTAACATATATATACATTTATACACAGGTTTTACTGGTTCATTTACTGGCACAGAACACAGTCAAAGTCTATGACGATAACTGAGGGTGAACTTGACATTTTTATGTTTGGCTGTTTTTGTCCCAGCTAACACGTTCCCGGACCGTCTGATGGTGTTTGTCCTCCAGAGGTTGGAAAACAGTAATGAGAGGAACAGAATGGGCTCACTGGCTGTTCTCAGACACCTCATCAACTCATCCCGTGAGTTTTAAACATGTGATCAAATACGTCAATGATTCCTTTCTCAACCAGACACTCTTATACAGATTGTCATACTTGGTTATGAAAGGCTCAGAATGTTTTGCTGAGATTGCCATGTACAGACCTGTATTTTTAAAACTCTACTCTGTCTGTTCAAGCCTCCACTATGGAAACCAAGAAGCTCCTAATTCTATCCAGCATCAGGCAACCTCTGGCTGACCACAGCAATAAGGTACATAAATATAATCTATGAATGTGATATGTGACAAAACATGGGTGTTTCATCAACTTTTTGCCCCTTTGAACCTTTAGAAAATAAACTCCTTTAATACACATTTGTCACACTAGTTCATTTAATTTGTCAACTAACATGTCCAACAGTGAATATACATGCATTATAAGAGGATTAGTCTTTTTTTCCTGAACTGTCATTAACATTTCTGCGGCAGTGTCATTGTCACCCCATCTCAGGTTATGTATTGTGTTTGATAGAATTGTGTGGTGGAAATGATTACAATTAAATTTTGCATAATTTAAATGACACCTATTAAAATATTCTAATCACAAGTGTTATTTACTTTTTTTATTTCACACATCACACATTATATATAATCTCCAGCATGTTCTTCACTGACAACCTGGTAAATACACTGATACCTTGGTTTGTCATTTGTCTTTGATACAAATGACAACTTTGGTATTTATGTACTTTTTGTAAAAGTTCATACAGTAAATAATTTTCACACTTCAGTAAATTTCACACTTTTAAATATTGAAATATATAAATGTTTTCTTTCACTCATTATTTAGATTATTTTAGTTTTAAAAACGTAATGTTTTTTTGTATTTTAAAATTTTTTATTTTTTGAAAGTCTGTGACACGGGCACACAGCGGTATAAAAAAGTAGCTCAAATGAGACATAAGTACTCAAATTAGAATTTTACATAAGTCTATGTGATCTCTTTTTATGTATAAAACTTTTTTCTTTCATGGATAAATGTGCAGAAATTGTGTTAGGGCTCGTTTACACAGAATGCATTTTTGCTTTGAAAAACGCAAGATGCAGGCAGTGGAATGGGAAAAAAAACATAAGGTCTTGAGACGTGCTTTTTAAAAGTGTTATAAAAGTGTTTTTAACTTGAGCGTCGTGTTTTTAGAACACCGTGTCATATGCAAGATGCTGCAAAAGACGTAAGACGTAAGACGTGAGCGCAACGGTCATACACGTACATCTAGCGTGTGTTTACGTAGAAAATTTTGAGTGTTTAGAAGGGTCTTAATGATAGTGTTTACCTGTGCAGGTGAAGAAGAGAGTGGTGCAGGTGATCAGTGCGATGGCTCATCATGGTTACCTGGAGCTGGAGGGAGGAGACCTGCTCGTCCGCTTCATCATCCAGCACTGTGCTCTACCGGACACTTACCATGTACAAACAACATTTACTGGCTAACACATTTTATTATCTTGCTGCAGATCAGCAGTGTCACATGACTGTAGCTGCAACTTAACTTTCTGCTCACTGACCACATTTTAACTTTTCTTTGATAAGTCTACAAATCTCCTTACTTTATTTCCCATCCATTGAATTGCAAGATTGTTGTTTCAGACCTCTTTAGCATTCAATTTAGCACAGTTCATAGTCCATATTGTGTCATATGTCAGTCATACCTTAGTTTTTAAATATTTGCATTAGCTAGGGTGATTCCCTCAGTTTGTTCGCTTTGAACTCTTATTGACTTCAGCCCAGCCCTAGTTATGCTCGATTGTTTAATGCAATATGGGTAATAAATTGCGTTAAAATTCTTACAGCGAGGACAGCGACCACCAGACCCAGAGGAAGTGACTAATGAGGCTCTGCGTAGCATGTGTGATAACACACTACATCTTTTCACTACTACAGTGGGCCGCCTGACTGACGTGAGTACACACAATTGTACACCTTCCTTAAACAAGTTAAAATGGTTTCCTTTGACACTTGAAGTCATGGTTCTTATTTCAAAATGTGCAATGTTCACGTTTGTTCTTGTTACTGTTCTGCAACATTTTTATTGACTGATATTGCATGCCATTTTATTCCCTTATAAGTGAACTTGATAAATGTCATAAAGCTGTCATATCTCAGCCATCATTCTTAAGACAGTAAGGGGAGCTGCCATTGAAGAATTTGACCTGATTTTGAGGACATGTGGGGAACAAATATAGTAATTTAAAAATCAACCATCGGAAAACCAATATTGATCACCCACTTTTCTGAATATTAGGGGGAACATCAATGTCTGTGGTGGTGACAGTCTTGCTGCCACTAAATCAGACGCACGCACATCTGCAATGCGTCTTACTATCTTAAAGACAACTCAATGAAACTCTTATATAGTGAGAGATGGGCTTTGCAGTCATTCAGCACAGTCCATCATCTTCACAGCCAAAGTCAGCAGCCTCAGCCCGGCACTGCCGCATGTAAGAAAGAGTGTCTAGAGAAATATTAGATCTTTTTTTCCTGTGAGCTTCCCAACATCAACAGCAGGCTGTTGACAGGGATCTCTCCTCAGCAGACAGACGAAGACAGTTTATGTGCCGATGAGACTGTCTCCATTCCCTCTGCCAAAACACATTCGAATGATAACCAGGAAAATGTTTGAGGATGAACACCTAGCCAGACTATTTTTAGATTTTTGTTGTGTCTTACTTGTTAACATGTTGTTTTAAAGTGCTGAATTTACACTTTTATGAGATTTATTGTGAGTATTTATCAAGGTAGACTGATTTTGTTTTAACATTTTATATATAATTAATGCAGTGATTAATATGTTTCAGTTGGCAACAAGTTATTTAACCCTAACTGATGCAGTGAGTAGCTTCTCATTTCTCATGTCGGAAGACATCCTGTGGTCATGGAAAAGATGTTATTCTGTTTCAGTAGGGTCAAATTATTGGCCTGCATCAAGCAAAGAAAACAGCTAAGGAGATTGCTGAAGCTACTAAAATTGAGAACTGCATTTTTAAAACCTGGAAGGATAGTGGTGAACCATCATTTTCAAGGAAGAAATGTGGTCAAATTTTATTTATTTATTTATTTGTTGAATGATCGTGATCAGAGATCACTTAAACATTTAGTGAAATAAAATCGTAAAAAAAATCAGTAGAACTCATGGCTGTTTAATAGTTAAAGTAAGAGCATTTCCACACGCACAATGTGAAGAGAACTCAAGGGATTGGGATTAAACAGCTGTGTAGCCTTCAGAAAATCACTTATCAGTGAAGCTAATCGGGGGAAAAGGCTTCAGTTTGCTATGGAGCATAAAGATTGGATTTTGAATCAATTGAAAAGGTCATGTGGTCTGATGAGTCCAGATTTCAGAATGATGGGCACATCAGAGTAAGAAGAGAGGCAAAAGAAATGATGCATGCATCATGTCTAGTGCCTACTTTACAAGTCAGCGGGGGTGGTGGTATAATCTGGGTTTACTTTAGTTGGTCAGGTCTAGGTTCAGCAACATTATGTGCCCAAAAAATGAAGTCAGCGGAGTACCTGAATAATCATCAAGGGATGATTCCATCAAAGGATTTTTCTTCCCTGATGGCATGGGCATATTCCAAGATGACAAAGCCTGGATTCATCATCAGGCTCAGATTGTGAAAGAGTGGTTAAAAGAGCATGAGACATCATTTTCATACAAGGATTGGCCACCACAGAGTCCAGACCTTAACCCCATTGAGAGATTTTGGGATGTGCTGGAGAAAACTTTACGCAGCGGTCCGACTCTCCCATCATCAGTACAAGATATTGATGAGAAATTAATGCAACTCTGAATGGAAATAAATGTTTTGACATTGCATAAGCTTATTGAAATGATGCCATGGCCAATGTGTGCCGTAATCAAAGCAAAAGGTGGTTTAACTCAAGATATATAATAACTGATATCTTAAATATAAAAGATAAATATATTTTTATTGTACATTATATACAATAAACATCCATTATGTATCATCAGTTAAATCATTGTGAGATAATAACACTTTGCCCTTTATCTCTCTACACTTTGTCTTTCTTTTACTGAATATAATGTCTGTACACCTGAATTGAGTGCATGTTATTTCTTATGTAGGTTCTGTGGCCGATGTTGCTTTGCTACCTGACCCCAAATCAGTATGCCAACGCCACCACCCCCTTGTGCAAGAGTTTAATTCTTCTGGCCAATAAGAAGCGAACAGCACAGGAACCCAACTTCATCATCAACTTCAATGCACAAGGTGTGGACGCACACATATATACAATCATGATGTCACTGATGAGCTTAGTCCCAGACTAAAAGCTTTTCCAATGTCTGACCTAAAGAAACCCTTGAATCACACTTTGTCTCCTCGGCAGTGCGGCAAATCCAGCAGCCACCATTAAATCTTCTTTTTTTTTTTTTTTCGTTGTTGGACTGAAACTAAATTGCTCTTGCAGACACTTTGTTTTCATTGCAAGTCGTTTGCTTTGCCTGTTGAGTCTGTTTCTAATTAGTCAAATGAAAAGTGGTATTTATCAACTGAATAAAGTTTTTTGGGCAGAGGGTAATTGTTTCTTATGCTGACAGTGATTAAATTGAACTCTAGTAGGACAAATAAGTTCCAGGTTCAGTGATTATTTATTCGTTAATTGTAATGCTTTTGGATCATGTGCTTACTAATGGGTTACCCTTGTCTGCTCTCCCCCTCTCACTGTCTTGGTCTGTTTCTTTCCTCTTCCTGCAGGTTCTAGTCTTCCCTCACAATATATCCTGATGATAAGGCTTTTGGTAAGTGTCGAATTCCCAGTTTTTTTTTTTTTTTTTTTTTNTTTTTTTTTTTTTTTTTTTTTAATCAATCATTATCAGTTTCAGCTGGGTAACGAGTAAGGTAAACAGTGAATCTTATGTTTTATTTTTACGTGCCTACAAAAAAATTTTTTTTGTATAATGACCATCAAACCTGATATTTCACCATTCTATTGCAACTTTCATAAAATACTGTTCAAAAGTTTGTGGCCAGTTTTTTTTTATTATTTAAAGAAATTAATACTTCTAATCAGCAGGAATGCAAACAATTGATCAAAAATGACAAAAAAGACATTTATATTGTTAAAAAGAGTTATATTTCAAATAAATGCTGTTCTTTTGATCTGACCCCAAACTTTTCAACAACAGTGTTTCTAAACATATGATACTCATATACATAATATTGGTGTCAAGCTAACAATGTCCATTCTTTGAGTCTCTGTTTCTCCTGATACACTCCTTTGGATCACGATGTAATTTAGTTTCTGCTTAATGCAGACATCTAAAATGAATGCTTTATTTTTCCTAAGGTGAATGCCTCGTTCCCGTTTCGATGCAGGGGACATGGTGCTCCCTCCCTGAGTCTGCTTAGCGCTATCAGCCCTAACATTCACCCTAAAGCAGAGCCACTGTGGGAAAATGAGATTCCAAAGCTGCTCAGTTATCTTGAAGGTTTGTTAAAGTGTACAACAGTGATGTAGAGGATTAGGTACAGCACTAATCCTCACAAGGCCACCAGACCTACTGGTCATAACATCCACCTGCACACTTCAATGTTTCACCAAGTTTTCAAAAGTCCAGTCATCTGTTGGATGTGATAAATCATGAGAAAATTTATGAAAGAATCCATTTAGTATGATTGCCTTTGCAAGGAAGCAGCGCTCTGTCTAATCTAACCTGTTTAAATATTTCAACAAAGTAGTTCAATTTACTGACATAAGAGGTCTTGTTATCTCATTTAGTCCAGTAAAAAAAGTTGGGTGTTGGTGCTAAAACCAAAGATGTCCAGCAGTGATTGTATATCAAGAGCAGGGACACATTTGTTTGTATTTTCTTTTGTGATTTAACATCGCCGGAACTTCCGGAACTAATAGAGAGTCTCCGCAATGGCATTAGACTGTGACACAAACCACAAGAGAATACGCTAGATGTTTCAAAAAGTGGTGGGGACCATATCGACCCTGGCAAACCCTGGTTTGGACATGTCCCACCCATCCCACAAGCAAATTATGCCTTTGCCAGTTACTGAAACTTTACAGGTTCACTCTGTCTCGCTCTGTCAGTTTTTAGTCGAAGGAGAGGTTCTTGAATCATCCGCTAAGATGAGGTTTCAGTAAAACCTCAAGTGTCTCCCAAAACCACCTGTCCTTAGAGACTCACAAGACAACCAGATGTTTCCAAGATACAGGCAAAATTATATTTAAATATGAAAACTCATATTTCACATTCCGTGACGCTTCCAAGATAGTTACATGGTGTAGCTTTAAAGACTTATATTGGGTATCCCATTATCTTTGACTTTTTCCAGAGTGTGGTTTGAATGGATCTCTGACTGAATTTTGTGTTTTTCTATGTCTTCTAACCAGAATCAACAGAAGAATCTCTGGACAAAAAGAAATGGGAAGAAAGTTTACTTAAGGTCTGTAGTAATGTGTATGAATTCATAAATGGTTATTGAAAAGAAAAGCTTGCGATATTAAAAAAATGTTATCAACAAATCTATAGGACTAAAGTAAAAGTTAAGCATTGACAAGAGAACATGCAAACATCCTAATGGCCAAAGCTGTTGATGGTGATTAATCAGACATTGCTTTCTGATTGTGATGAAGCTCCTGTCTAAAACTGTGGCAGCCATTGACGACAGCCAGTGGACCGGTCAGCTTGCAGTAGAAGCCACACGATACCTGCCCACCTACAACAACTCACTGGAGGAGAAGGTCAGTTTAGAAATCCATCTGTGCCTCTCATATCATCAAAAACAATTAAAGCTTTAGTATCACAGAAAAGGATCAGTCCAAGTCCAATAGCTGTTTCTATTGTCATTATTTTACATTTTACATCTTCCGGAAGCCAGTTGCTATAGTTTTTAAAGTTATAAATATGGATATTTTTCTTACAAAAATGCATCGCTTTGCCTTTATTAACCCCCTTGTGCGGTATGGATTACTTTTTTGATGGATGGATGTGCTTTTTTGGGCTTCAAATCTATAGTACCATTCACTCCCATTATAAAGCTTAGAAGAGCCAGGATATTTTTTTTAAATATAATTCCGTTTGTGTTTGGCTGAAAAAGAAAGTCATATACACCTAGGATTAAATTATGGGATCATTTTCATATTTGGGTGAAGTAATCCTTTAAGTAATCATTTGTGAAAGAACTATATGAGTGAACAGTTTCCTGGTATTGATGCATTGAATGCTTTCTGTGGAAAAGAGTTGAATAAATATAAATAAGTATAAAACAGCAATTCAAGAACATGGTTCTCAGCTTGTTTGGATGTATAGCCTACTAATGAATGTTTCATGTATTTCCCCATGTATTGCAATGTATATTTTACTTCATTACCTGCATTCTTTTGATAAACTCTTCTTTCTCTCTCTTTCTTATTAGAGTTTTTTGTATAGGTGTGTCGGTGTGATTCTCCAGCAGTGCTATAATAAAGAGTTGGTCAGGAAACAGCTGCAGGAGATCCTGATCAGCACTCGTCACAATGATGCAATCGAAAGAACGGTACACCGCTCTCAGCGCTTGTACACTGAGCACTTATCAGTTCACTTCTGACTTATGAATTAAGAGAGAGTTTATGTGCTGACAGTCAAACTGCTTGCTCAAGCACAATGTTCAGACGGCACACTAAAACCCTCTCTGGGGAATTATGTATCTTAATTCATCCCTTTTACCACACTGTTACAAAAAATATTAAAGCTAAACCAAATATTAGGGGGAAAAAAAGTCTAAAGCTAGTCTCTAATTGACTACCGGTAAATAAAACGAAGCATCTACAAACATTATAAACATTCTAAATATGTATTTTAGTTCCCCTCACTCCACAACAAATGCTTTCAATTTAATGGTATTCAGAACAGAACAGTATTAAGCAAACATGAATTATAGTGTCATTCATTATAAGCAACACTTATAATCACTAAGCCTAAACAAATTTCAAATGTGCTTGACATTAATTCCATTATATGGAATATACTTTGGAATATAAGTTGCAGCATGTTTCAGATGATAAAAAAACATGACTTCTGGAAAATACGGTAGTCCATACAGTAGTCCATTGGTGGTTGACCAGTCAACCTTTTTGACTCATACCTGTATCCAAATTTTTTGTGTTTAAATTGTGTGCTGTCAGTTATCATTAAGAACACAGATCCCGTATAATTTCTAATCGTAGATGGGTGTAGAATTGATGCAAACGTTCCACAATTTGGATATCTGAGTAATTGACTACCAGTAAATAAAACAATTATTTAAAGGTTTTTGCTGTTATTTAAAAGCTGCTAATTAAGAATTATGGTGGTAACAGGCAGTAATTGGTTTGCAGGGTGTTGCCATGGGAATCGGGCTGTGTGCCAGCAGCCATCTCGATGGCACTCTGGAAAAACTGGAGGAATTTGGGAAGTCTGACGCCTTCAGGAAAGCCTCAGGGATATTCGGTCTTCTCAAAGTAGGGCGAGTTTCATTGTGCTTATCACATAATGCCAGTTAAAAAAATCTTCTTTTGATTCCCAAATCAGTTAAAAACTGTAACATTTAAATTTAGTTTGAAATGGTTATGTTTTGCTGTACTATTTTTTCTTTTTATAATAATTGTGAAATTTAAGAGTGCACAGTGGTCCATAATGCAAAGGTTAAGTAGTAAAATTATAATTATATTAGGTTTATAAAGTGCTTTAGAAACCATATTTCACACATGTATCTTGTTGTTACTTTTCTTGTCATTTCAGGATAAAAACGATGTTGATGTGGAGAAAATGAAAAGCACTCTAATTTTGTGTTACGGCTATGTTGCGTTGCACGCTCCAGAAGATCAGCTCCTCACTCGCATCGATAGTGACATTCTCCAAAACATCTCCAAGAACTTCAACACTAAGGTAAAACACATGGGGCTCAACTGTAGCACCATAATATTGTTTGTCTGCTGCATAAAAATACTTTTTGTGGTTCGAAGATAGAGCAGTTTTATTTGTAGTATTAGTGAGTATTTGGAGCCAATGAGATTTCTAAACTGGTAATTCTAAAATGTTATTTATTCCTCTGAAGCTAAATGTAATGTTTTGTGGTTTTTGGGTTGTAGTCAGTTTTATAGTCATGGTTAACTTCTGGGAAAACGAGCCAAAAATATTGATGACTCAACTTGCATTTGCATTGGTTGTTTGTTGGAGGTTTTTGGAAAACAATTAAATTTCATGCCTCTGTAGCTCTATTATGTTAGATGAACAGCTCATTTGTATGATCAGAATTAATACATTAATCATTTCTCATTGTTTGCTACAGCAGTGAGGCACAAAACTGAAAAATGTGTTGCTGCTGTGAGGTGTTTTGCTAAATAAGTCCTCTGAATGTCCTAGTATATTGTTGACAAGATTCAGTTGGTTGCTTTTGAGGCTGCAGTTATGATAGTTTGATCTAAACGATTTTTAATGACAAGGATCATTAATTCTCTTTGAGTGCTGAGTCATATCTCATCCATATTCATAATGTAATTGTGCGATTTAAAATAATTTCACTGTTTGGGAACCATGTAACTCATTTTGTTTTAACATTCTGCACTCCAGTCCAATTTGGATATCAAAGTTTTTAAATAAAATGGATTATCTTTCATGTTTGTGAATTACATTGGATCATTACTTTTATTGTTGTACAGGTTCTGGGAATTAAAGTAGAGACCAAGGTACCGTGAAGGGAAGCGATCATGAGGACCTTCTCTCACCTCTGACCTTTAAACTTTAACTCACTTTCTCTTGATGCTGCAATCAAAAACTTTACAGTATAACCTTTTGAGCTTCTCAAAAAAGCTATCTCTTTATGACACTCTATGAGACTGAGTTTTAAAAAATGTTTACGCTGGGCCGTCACTAGCGGGGTGAAAGGTGGTGATGATTCTAGGGAGGCCCCTCAATTTCAGCTGAGGAGGACAATCCCTCTGGCCAGGAATGAGATTTCAAGGAGGCCCACAGCAACAACCTGCACTGGGGCCCTGTATACCCCAGCTACGGCCCAGCGGTTACATATAAAGCTCTTCCTATTTAGTCTGAATCTTTTAATAAATTAGAGATAAAATAAAGATGACATTTTAAACTCACTTTACACTACACTTGTAAGTAAAAGATTAATGGTTTTTGAGAAGGTCAAAAAATGCTCACTAACCTAATAACTTTTGTCTTACTACTAAAGCGTCACAGTGTTTAGATACTTGGTTTTCTGGCTTTTCTGGATTTTAGGTGGCTTGATTCATCAATTCAACTCTTTTTCTATTGAATCACAATTATATTGTCGCACATTGTGATTTTCATCTCTTATTGCACTGTTTAAAGTACAAGAAAGTAAATGTTATGAGTAAAACATGAATATTTATTTATAATTAGCATGCTGAGTGCGACTGTGACCTGGAAATACTTTTCTAATTCCAGGTCTTGATTTGCCTGTGCTGTTTGATTGACATATGCACTGTTCCATAAATCACAGTTTGAGTGTGTTTTCATCTCTTTCTGTGTGTTTGTGTGTACATGGGCACTTCACAGGACCTGACTATGAAGCTCAGTCTCATTCATAGTGTTGGACTCATTGCCAAGGCCATCAGCAACAGTGTCCGTAAACAGGGCTTCCTGTTCTCCCGCAAACAAGAGCTGATGGGGGTTATGATGGTGAGAGGTTTGATATGAAGATCATTCAGTTTTTAATATACAGTAAATGTTTTCAATGTACTTGCAGTATAAGAATGATTACAGACAAGTTTCCATTGGGCAAAATCTAGGAGATAAATGTGACCTGATATTAAATGTTATTTTGTAAATCTCAGATTAGTTTCAGAATGATATGCAGACTTATTTGGAATTTATGTCTTATTTTCCTGTAGGATTTCATCAAAGCTGAACCAGCAGATGTCATGCGGACCCCTGTTCGCCATCTTGTTATGACCACATGTGCCAACCTCATGTATCCTACCATTTTAAATCTTTCTAGTGTTCATCTGTGGTTTTGTCTTTAATTGTAAATATATGCTAAACATTTTTGACCATCGTGATTCTTAATGAAACTATTTAGAACTTGACTCAAACCTTCAGAAACTTAGATCCTCCTTTATCAGAAAATGAAAACTTTGACTTGTTAAAAACATGTTTGAATGGTGTTTATGGGCTTCCTACTGTGGACACTCTGGACAAAGCTAAAGATGAAGAAGCCCTGGATCCACAGCAAAGAGAGGTCAGAATAAAATATGCATGTACAGTACCTACTTTTCCCTGGGAGTGTCTCTTCTATCTCCTGCATGCTTTAAACAAAAAGTGTGTTTTTCACCACAATGCTTTTTTCCCCTCAGGCATTATATTCAGATACTTTTAACGCTCTTCTTGAATTGCTGAAGAATGTGTTAGCCAGAGATTTGAGTCCTGACGGTCTGCAGTCTGTTTTCAAGGTAAAGTAGAAACTATGAAAGTTACTTGCCATTTTGTAGTCCCTTTTTCTGAGTCCTTTTGCATTTTCCCAGCATATAGAGAGCTGGCTGAGTTCAGGACAAGACCATGAGCGGGAGAGGGCAGTAAAGACCGTGGCAGAATTACTACAGTTTTACCTGGACCATCTCAATGTGAAGGTAAAGGACTGTGTGTTTGTGTGTGTGTGTGTGTGTGTTCTTGTTTATATTACATCGTGGGGACCAAATGTCCCCACGATGTAATAAAAACCTGAGATCACCTACATCCAGCCAGCGGTCCCCACGAGGGAAATGGATTAATAAACATACTAAATGATGTTTTTTTGAAAATGTAAAAATGCAGAATGTTTCCTGTGATGGTTAGGTTTAGGGATAGGGGTAGTGTAGGGGGATAGAATATACAGTTTGTACAGTATAAAAACCATTACGCCTATGGAGAGTCCCCACTAAGATAGCAAAACGAACCTGTGTGTGTGTGTGTGTGTGTGTGTGTGTGTGTGTGTGTGTGTCCGTGTCCGTGTTTTGCTATACTTGTCAGGACCAAGTATTGAGACGCAACCTGCTTTGTGAGGACATTTCGCTTTGTGAGGACCTTTTGGGTGGTCCTCACTATTTTAAAAGGCTTATAAATCAGCCAAAAGAGGTTTTTATTTAAATCTAGGGATGTGCACATGTTTCTGTGATGGTTAGGTTTAGGAGTAGGGGTAGTGTAGGGGGATAGAAAATATCACTGACCTGATATAAAATCAATGGAAGTCTATGCAATGTCCTCACAAGTATAGCAAAACGTGCAAAAAAAAAAAGTGTGAATATTACACACACGTCTATAAGATTAGTGATTTCCGTAATTAGTGATAGGGCCTTAGAGTCTTTGAATTGCTAGCATTGGGAAATGTTTCTTTTAAAAGTTGTTAAAATATTTGTGTTACTCCATTAGATATTTTTTTTTTTTTTAAGCATAAAATTCCCATCATTCTCAAACATACTAAAGAAACTTTTTCAATACTTGTGCACCAACATTGGAGAGGAAGAGGGTTTTATTTGTAAATTATATAAATAAAAAAAGTAATCTGATTATATTATAATCAAAAGATATTTAGATATTATAGATTACCGATATTATTTTAAGTCATTATTTGAAGCGTATTTGTTTGAAGTAATTATGATGCAAATTTAGCAAGTAAAGTGTTTTTTTTTTTTTACATGTTGAAAAAAGTATTCTGGTTATTTGTAGATCTTTACCCTGAACACTGTGAATTGGTTAGTTCAAGACAAATCTCTCACATCCTTTAAATACAAAGCATTCACTTTAAGCTCCTATTAGTTTTATTCTGCCCAAGCTGAAATGTTAAACAGGATTGTTAATGAAATGTGTGCTTTTGGGAAAAATGTACTGTAGTTAGAATCTTATTAGATCTCATGCTCCGTTCTCTCTCTCTCTCTCTCTCTCTCTCTCTCTCTCTCCCTCTCCCCCTCTCCCTCTCTCTCCCTCTCTCTCCCCAGAATATAGTGTCATTCCATAATTTGGGAGCTCTTGTGGGGCGTCTAGCCCCACGGTGCACAGACCCAAACCCTGAGGTGCGGCGAGCAGCCATAGACTGCATCTATAGTCTAATGTACATTCAGCTGCGCTATGAAGGTACTGCCTGGTTTTTCATAGCACAACTCAGTTTCGTTTGACCCAGGGTGGGTTTCAGATCAATAGTGTGTCAGTATGAACTTGTTTACACTGGTATCTTGTTCTGGAAATACTTAGCAAAATATTTTGCCTCTTCCATTTTTCTCTGTTTGACAGGCTTTTCACTGGACTTCAAGGATGATTCAGTTGAGGGTCTTTTAGAAGTTCGTGAGAAGCTAAGCAATCCTGACCATTCAGTCTTGTACAACACCTGCTCTGAGCTGACTAAGGTAAATTGCCTCAATGTAATTTTCTCCTAAAGCACTGATGCTTTCAGAGATCTTTAAGGATCCACCATCTCTCTTTGTGAAATTGAAACAGACTCTCTTTCTCCCTTTCCACTCCCGTTTCTTGTGTTTTAGATCATCAGTAAGCGATTGCCCCAGCAGCAGTTGAGCACCCTATTATTTATTCTGTTTGATGGTTTGGTGGACTCTCAGTCCAACTGTTCCAGAGCATCCAGTGTGATCCTCAACACCTTGCTGAAGAACAGAGGTGCTGGCCTGCAGGATCTGGTACATTACACTTTCATCAGATTCTGGGAAATCAAAAATTTTTTAGTGCCGGCAAATGCTCTAACATGATCAGTATAAATTGGACATGGAGCTTTATAGACAAGCGAACTGATATAATAAATATCATCTCTATGTATGATCCTATTTATTTGAATGAACCGGTTTGTTATATAACTGGCTGTTTATATAAATAAATTGTTAAATTATTTACAGAATAATTTTTAATATTTATTGTAGTAAAATATGTAGTTTTATACAGCTCCAAGTGTTTGGATGCCAAAAAATTATTGAAAAAGTGTTCCATACAATACTCTTCAAATGTTTGGGTCATTTATTGAAAAAAGTTTCTTATTTTTCACCAAGCCTGCATTTATTTGTTCATAAAAACAGTAATATTATGAAATATTATTAGTTTAAAATAACTATTTTCTATTTTAATGTTTTAAAATGTGTAATTTCCTGAGATGGCAAAGCTGAATTTTCAGCATCATTACTGCAGTCTTCAGTGTCATATGATCCTTCAGAAATCATTCTAAGATGGTAATTTGGTGCTCAAGAAACATTTCTTATTATTATCAGTGTTGAAAACAGTTGTGTTGCTTAATATTTTGGTGGAAACCATGATAATTTTTTTCAGGATTCTTTGATCACTAAGAGTTAAAAAGAACATTTATTTGAAATAGAAATGTTTTGTAACACTGTAAAAGTCTTTAATGTATCATTTGATTAATTTAATTCATTCTTATTCTTACTGAATAGAAGTATTAATTTCTTTAAAAAAATTATTGACCCCAAACTTCTGCAATTTATGTCATTGTTGAACTCTCCAGCTGATTTATTCAGTCTGGTTTTGTGAACCAAATCAGCTAATTCATTGAAAGATTGCAACTCAAAAGAACAATTAATTCTCAAATTGAACAACAGTTCTATCAATTTCATTGTTTACTATCCATGAAACAATAGAAAAAATGGCAAGAAACAATAGAGTGGATTTTTAGTAAAGAAAAACTTTACTTAAATTTCAGTCTGTAGTTTAACTGCTTAAAATTATTAGTAGCTTGTAATGTAAAAAAGTAGTTCAAAAGTAGTTTTTATAACACTCCCTAAATTCCACTCACATGTTCAATAAAATTATAATTATTTTCTATCTTGTCAGTTTTCACTTCTTGTGTCTTGACTCTGTCAGGTGCCAGAGATGTTGGAAGTGTTGCACAACCGGCTGCAGGTGATTGGTGAAGAGCAGGTAAAGGTGGCCATTGGTCAGTCCATCCTCATCCTCTCTACACAGCACCTGCAGACAGTGGTCAACACGCTCGTCGCCTACCCACTACCATACGACAGGTGATTATTGTGTGTGTTTATGTGCATGGCATTCATTGTCTGTCATGTGCTCCATGATGCTTAAGCATAATAATGATGTGCTTGTGTGTGTGTGTGTTTGTGTTTTCTCCAGCTGGAGCTGTGAGATGTGGATGGCTTTAGGAGCAGACAGCACTCTGGCCCTTCAAATCATGGAGATGATTATCGAGAAGCTGAGTGTTATGGTTCCCTATGTAGATAAGAAGGAGTCCATGTTGAGACCCGGTTTGACCAAAGTTGCCACAAGCCACCCATTGGCTGTAAGTTTTAATACATTTAGGATTTGTATCATTTGGCTTTTAAAACACATAACACCTCATCCTAACTAGGCACAATGTGTCAATTATGCAGAGTCAAGTAATGTTTCTGTCTTTACTGAAAGAGAAATTCTGCATGAAGCAACAAAATCACAACAAATTGAATAAAATCCTTGTGAAGCTAGACGTAGGGATTTTACTGTGAGCTTCATACTTCCCATCATGACATGTCAAGTGCAAAATGTCTTCACATGCAGTGCTATTGACAGTCATGGCTTGTTGCTTAACAACTACCTTACTACCTTACCTTCACTTAACTTCACTTCATTAATAAGCAGTAAATTTGTATTTTATTGAGGGAAAAGTCGTAGTTAATAGTTTATATGTGTTCCCTATATTAAAGTGTTACCGAAATATCTTTTGTAATCTTATACATTTTCTTTATTTTCACTTTTGATCAATTTAATGCATCCTTGATGGATAAAGGGATTCATTTCTTAAAAAAAAATTCAAACTACCCCAAACTTTTAAACGGTAGTCTATTTGCCATTGCTGTGTCCTGTTTGACAATTAAGTTATTTATTTTTATTCTCTGTTTTCTAGATGACATGTGCCCTACGTGAGATGATGCTGAATGGTCAGTCAGCTGACGCCGTTGCGTATCTGTTTCCAAAGCTCTTCAGCGCTCTGCTGTTGCGTTTGGGTTCTAGCGTGGGAGTTCAGCTACCGAAAGATCTCAACAGTAACAGCATCATTTTAGACCGCAAAACAACCAACAAAAACAGTGTGGCCAATTTTGATGTGTGCGGGTGAGTGGCGTAAATGTGGAATTGTTCTATTGTGCTTATTCAGAGTTACACTGAACACAGTGGTTCTCGAACATTTTTAACTCTAAGACCCCTCTCCGTTATTGCTGTTGTAATTGTGAGAAAGAAGAAATATGATTGCAGTTCAAATCTGGATTTCATGTGTAGTAAAGTAATTTAAATAGACATTGAAGTTTTTTTAAAAATTATTATTGAATGTCAATAATAATTTATAATTTAGTAATTAAGATACTTTTAAGTCATCTTGTGGACTCCATGGAAGTTTGCTGAGGCTATTTTATTTTTAATTAACATTAGATTTATTTATTTTTATTAATAATTAATGTTCTGGCTATGTATAAATTAAACTTAAAAAAGACTTAAACAGTGGAAGTTGTGGTTTATTTACAACATAGCTACTTACTAACTAAAAAAATAAATGGACAACATACTGATCTGAAAATACTTATTTGAGAGTAAATGGACCCTTTTCACATTTCCGGGGTTCTCAGAAGTGGAAGTTGTCATAGTTGGGTAAACTTACATAGTGGTGAATGAGAGATGACAGTATTTATTCCCATTTGCTCCAATAGCAAAAGAAAAAATCCATGATAGCATTTCCACAACTTTCCAAAATAGGGAAAAAAATATCAAGAGATTGATTACGTTGGTCAGAAGAGAGAAAGATGTCAAATTTGCCATCCCTCCCTCGGCCTCGCAGCAGCGTCAATTTGGGGCAGTCGTGGCCTAATGGATAGAGAGTCGGACTTGTAACCCAAAGGTCATGGGTTCGAGTCTCAGGTCTGGCAGGGATTGTCGGTGAGGGGAGTGAATGTCCAGCGCTCTCCCCACCTTCAATACCACGACTGAGGTGAGACCCTTGAGCAAGGCACCGTACCCCCAACTGCTCCCTGGGCGCCGCAGCAATGGCTGCCCACTGCTCCGGGTGTGTGTGTTCACGGTGTGTGTGTTCACGGTGTGTGTGTTCACGGTGTGTGTGTTCACGGTGTGTGTGTTCACGGTGTGTGTGTTCACGGTTGTGTGTGTGCACTTCAATGGGTTAAATGCAGAGCACAAATTCCGAGTATGGGTCACCATACTTGGCCACATGTCACTTCACTTCACTTGTTTTTTGTAATTTACTGCCAAAGCAATATAACACGAAGTATAGCGTTTTAAGGGTATGAACTTTACTAGATTTGCGATGTTGATAACTCTGGAAACGCATCATCACAGTCCTTGAAAAAGGTCCATGTTTGTTTAATGTGAGAAGTAAGACAACACGATGTGTTACGAGTAGGAAAATGGTTGTCTATTTTATATTTGTCAAATATACAGTTTAGCAGTCATTATACAAAAAAAAATGTCTGACAGCAGAACGTTGCTTTTGGCCAATTTGAAAAATAAAATGGCACCATGTAGTTAAAAATGCACCGAAAATGTCACCAAATAGATATGCTTATTAGTTGCTAGCTTAGCAACATACTGTCATGCTGTCTAAAAAAAGGGTTTCAAATCAGTCGCTTAGGAGGTTTTGGGTCGGATGGTGAATTTAAAGTTAACTGCTCATGCAGACATGGAAGCAGCTCAGGATTTGATATAAAGTTAATAAGACATCTGTGTTTCTCTTTCCTGTGTGTTCAGGGTGGCAGTGGAGGCCTTGCGGATCCTGCTGGGTCGAGCTCAGCTGGACGCTGTCGTGAAACCATTAGATCAGGAGGGAGCTTGGGACAAGATGAAGGACCCGCAGCAGCACACAACAGGAGTCACTCTGCTCTCCAGGTACACACACCTGTCCTCTGTCATACCCCAGTCCTCTTGCAATGTTTGTTGTTTTCAGACTTTTCTGCTTTGTTCTACTATGTTAAAGGAGAAATGTATGACAGAATTGTTCTTGAAGACACATGATGTGATCAATTACAACATTTTGAGAGAGCTTCACGTCAATTTCAAGCTGTTGTAACAGCACATGGACTCATGCAATGTGTTTGTGGAAACGGTCAAGTTCAGAGTAATAAAAATAAGTGTTTGAAGTTAAAACACTGCTTTCTGTCCCACTGTGGTAAGATTAAATGTGGTCTTCTACAGTACTTCATTTTGAAAAAGCTATTCTTTCTTTCAGAGCAATGGCAAAGCATGCTGGTCCAAGACTACCTGCCATTGTGGAGAGTCTGTGTCCTTCTCTCTGTAATATTTACGAGTGCCAGAGGATCACAGTCACAGCGTTTTTCTCTGAGGTGAGAAAATTTTGTTTTCTAATGTGATTTCAAGTTAACAGATCTTAATTCAAAGTTTAGTAACAATGAATAGCTTAAGACTAATTATTTTACAAAACCACAGATTGTTCAGGTGGGTTTTTTAACAGTAGTTTAGTTCTGTTCGAAAGTTTAGGGTCAGAACGGCTTTTTATTTTCAAAGAATTTAATACTCATATTCAGCAAGTACGCATTAAATTGATTTTGTGACAGGAAATACTTTTACATTGTTACATAAGCTTTCTGTTTCAAATAAATGCTGCTCTTTTGAACTTTCTGTTCATCAATGAATCCTTAAAAAATGATCATAGTTTCCCCAAAAATATTAAGAAGCACAACTGTTTTCAATATTAATTACTATAATGACAGGCTCATTTTACATTCGATAAACAAAAACTTTGGCTTGTTCTTGTATTCACCCCTTATAAGTCCAATACGACTGAATTCGACCAGTGCTACATTAAAAAAAAATACTAAGTGCACATTTTTATATATTTTCAGAGACGTTCTATTGAAGTTTACGGTGTAACAGAAATGTATTGAACCGTATTTTTCTTTTTTTTTCTTTTTTTATACAGGAACCTTTTCACACCCACTTTAATATGTTCTAATAGCTGTATATTAGATGTTAAGATTTATTTGTTTATTCTTTCTAGCTGCTGAACCACCATGTAGTGACTGAACTGATGATTTTGGACATGTTGATGAACAACATGATGGAAAGAATTACTGACACCTGCGGTACTGTCCGCATGCTGGCAGTCCGAGGCCTGGGGAACATTGCTGTGGGCTCACCTGAGAAGGTACAGACGCTCTGCTTGACATCTGAAAACACTAATTGGATGAAGAGTCTAAATGATTTTTTCAGGCAATGTTTCTTGGCAACAGTGTGAGACACATGGCAACTTGTTTATGCAACAATCAGTAAGGAAGCATGCAGAAAATTGTCTGTTTTCTGAAATTTTACCTAACAACTGCTGCCAAATAGTTCCCTATGTTCCTCACGCCCTCCATTGTTCTGCTCTGATTTTGTTTTTCTTCTCTCTGTAGTCAAATGAAGTTTTGTCATTACTTCCTAAAGCTTGGTAACAAAATCAGTCAGTCAAGTGTGTAATTGTATGTTGCTAAACATAGCTGTTTTTTCTCATTCAGGTGAATAAGTACGCAAAGGAGCTTTTAGCAGCCATGAGTTCAGGTATGGAAGAGAAGGATGATCCAGGGAAACTCATCACACTAGAGGCCATGTCAGGGATGTCAAAGATATTGCTTTACCTCGAACAGAAGAACGTCCACCTGCTTGTGGTTTACATCTTCATGAAGATAAAACCCTTTCTGGAGAATGTGAGTGTTGAGAGAAGGCACAAAATATTTAAATCACAATTATGAAGCTGTAAAAATTGTACTTATTCATTCATTCTAATTTATAAAATAATATCAGTTTGATTACTGATAAAAACGGTTTCTTAATTGTTACCTAAAAACAATTTCCAAAAACATTTTGTGTTGTGTTCCACAAAAATTTTGTAATTAAAAATAATAATTTGATAAATTGTCTAATTTGTTTTAAATTTCAGCTTTAAACTGTGTACACGTCCATAATTTTGGTAACAGGGTTGCAAAAGTTTCAAACAATGAAAAGATAATAAATAAACTTTTGTTCGGCTTCCTAAAGTTGACAATCAACACTTTCTAAAGTGTTAACACCTATATTCACTGACAAATTTTATGAAGAAAATAAAATAGTGCCTTTTCTTGGTAACTACAGGCTATTACAGTACAGTGTTTTGGTAGTGGATTTTGTTGTAAGGCTTTAATCGAAAGAGCTTTTGTCATGTTCTGTCAGGAGAATGATGAGATCCGATGTGCTTCCATCGTGCTCCTGGGAAACCTGTCAAAGTTCGGCTCAGGTGAGCCGGTTTTTAAAGACCAGATCCACAATGTTCTGGTCAGCTTGCTGTTGCACCTCAGTGATCCCAACCCTCAAGTGGTCAAGGTCAGTGTTTAGTCTGCACACACTCCTACAAAGATTTCTTTTATTATTATAGGTATAAACATTGAAAGTTAGTTAAAAGGATGATGCAAATACCAGATAATACTAAGAGAATATTGCTTGTGTGTGTTTGTGTGTTTCTTTGTTGCCCTAGGCATGCAAGTATGCCATGCGCATATGCGCTCCAGTCGTAGGTTCAGAACAGATCTCTGCAATGTTCCAGAATCATCTTCTTGAGGAGAAGGGTCTGCATTATGGAGAGTTCATTAATGACCTCACCAAATACCTTGTACGGCAAGAACCAAAGCTTTATTATACATACACGCATAGAATAACTGCATAGTACATTCTGTTCATCTCTCTCTGCATGATTCTATTATTATAGTATAATCACTGTACTATGCCACATTTGCACAGATCTTTGTTTTCTTCCTTGATATACTCAATGTTTTTAATGTTGTCAGCAGTTTTAGTTTATAAAACAGGTACTAAAGTCCAGTTCACACCAAGAGCAAAAACTATAACGATAACTATATTAGCGTCCACACCAACACACAAGATCGTTCTATTTATTACAAGCACGCATTGCATTTGAGTTCTCTGCTGCTTTAAATGCTCAAGCCCTTTAAAGCAGGATGGATTGGCTGTCAACATTTCTATCATCCATTAGCTGGAAAAAAAAAATTGTTGTGAAAGTGATTCCAATGATATCGTTCCTCTGTGCCGTTATTGTTATAGTTCTGATGTGGACTCTGCTATTCTTTTAAATTTAGACAGATTTTTAAAACTATATCTTTATCATTATCGTTACAGTTATTGTCCTTTGTGTGAACGGGCCTTAACAGATTATACATTTTTTTTACTGATTATTATTATTAATGATAATCTTATAAAAAAATAAAAAATAAAAAAAAATCATAATTTGTGTTCACAAAGATCCAGGATTTCCCAGGCATGCTGAACTTCTACCACATCACAGTCATTCAGTTCTTCAAGAGTAACTGGGCTGAGATCAGAGCCAGTGCTGCCATGTTCATTGGTAAAAACAAATTTTTTTCAGTCCAGTGTTTAGTACTTTAGTACATATTTATGCTTCTTTGAATAGTTGTTTTTAACTTTAATATTGCAATACAATATTTAAAAAAAAAATGT
Organism: Anabarilius grahami; assembly: GCA_003731715.1. Lineage (NCBI taxonomy): Eukaryota > Metazoa > Chordata > Actinopteri > Cypriniformes > Xenocyprididae > Anabarilius > Anabarilius grahami. The sequence continues at coordinate 3,673,644 of RJVU01062584.1, read as the reverse complement.
TGGTTTTGTAACTGTTTTTGTGAATTTTTAGGTTTTTTGCTTGGGAACCTTCCTGATGAGCATTTCTCCCATATGAATATGGGCTCAGTGACCAAGGGTAGGTACAGCAGTTCTATAATAATATCTGCAGTCAAGAGATATATTTAAGGAAGGACAGCACATCCTTGTTATTGTGCTACATTTGCTGTTTCTTGGCACCTAAGGAATCTATTATTTTTGCTTCTATTTTAATGATGATTTTGTCTGGTAAAGTGTATTGTAGAATGTATTGCTGTAGTAACTCTTAAATACAGTAAAAGCGCCACCTGACTTGTATGTTCAACAAAACTTACATTTTTCTTTTGATTAATGGACAAACCAAATAATTTTTCCCCTCATATGTTTTCCTCTCTTCAGGTCTGGTGATGCTGCTGCAGGATCCAGATCCTCTCGTGCGGGTGAAAGCCGCTGAAGCCATGGGCCACTTTCACTGACGTTACCTCCACTCTACATCCAATCAGATTGGTCTTTTGATTTTAAGTTTGTTGTTTTGAATAAGGAGGAAGCCTTGAATTGTTGTTCTATAATAAGCCTTGAAAGGTTTTTATTTTTGACCAAAGACTGTGCACTAGTTCTGTAAGAGAAGAGAAGAATAAAAAGAAGACATGTATTGATGTTACGGCACTTTTACTGTAAGTACTCTCAGATATATACGGTGTGTGTGATCCCTAGAGTGTTTTTTTTCAGCTGCGGTGGTTTTTAATGTGAGGTATATACCTTCGAGCCCTTTAAAAATTAGACTTTTTGAAGTTTGTATGCGAGTAGGCCTACACTAATATTGCTGGTATTACTTGCTTGACCATTCCTGTAGCGTGCTAAATGCGTATCAATTCATTAAAGGGGTCATGAATTGAGAAATCTAATTTTCCTTGATCCATTTTACATGTAAGAGGTCATCGTACTAAAAATGTTTCAGAACTTGACTTCCTTGTTATTCTAAAAACAGCTTTTATTGAAACCAAGTTCTGAAAACAACTTGTTTCGGATTTTGTCACATTTATGACATAATAGTGCAACGAAAGACCGCCTCTGCGGAATCAGATTTTGGAAAGTGGTTATTTATTTTCAACTATGTGAATGTCTCAGTAGAGCATTATTTGTTTGTTCGGTACATTTCACTGTTGATACTTTGGTAAATCAGTCGCACAATTGCAATTGCAGACTTTTACTGTAAGATATGAACCCGATTTCTGATATGTAATGATTCATGTACAGACAGACGTTCTTCGTCTATTTCTGTTTATGCGTCAGCAAATCAATTCACATTGTTTGTCTAGCCTGAAAATAATGTTATTTAAATTGATTCAATCATATACAGAAAGCGATCAAAGAACACTCCCTTTATAATCGCTGGAGCTGTCAATCACACAGCTCGTGTTTATCAGTGACTGAGTTCTGGACTCTCGCCAAAACTTCCGTTACAATCAATGAAACTGTCTACACTGCACAATGACTTTAACAGTGTTTGCACTGTTAGTTATGATGAAAGCATTTGTGAGAGTGCAGAAATCGAGCTGCAATGCCGAGATTACTGCATTTATGTGCTCAACAGTCAGTTTGTCATCGGCTACAATGCTCATCGCTGCAAACATTTACACGATGAGAGTAGATCTAAATATAATGCTGTAATCAACAATTTTCACGATTAGTTAATCTGCACAGCTGTAATAGAAAAAGACTTTTAAACATTTTCGAGAGAGTTACACATGTAATACTTATTTCATATGCAAAGATGTTAGCCAATCATAGCAGTGGCCGTTTATATTGAACTCAGAGATTTAAGTCTCACAGGAGACATGCCCTTCCAACAGAGCGTTCAGAGTAGAAAATGGTAAAATCAGGGTATTTCTAAATTGACAAATTTTGATGTAAAAATCATATAACATTACAAGTGCACCTCATGAAACATTATAAAATAAAAAAATGCAGTTCATGACCCCTTTAAATCATCATTATAAATGTATGTAGGATGAATCAATATATTGGAAACCAAAATCAACACTGCAAGGTTTTCCTGGTAATTAAATCTGATGTACTGCTCAGTTAGAGTTTAATCCTATAAAAATGTTTTAAGGAGACTGTTGAGTCATATTGACCACCATAAACCTTCAGCAATAAATCACCCTAATAGGGACATTCATTTGCATAATCTGCTTAGCCATTAACTGCAGCTGAATTCTCCTGTTGTCCACGATCAAAAAAAGATAAGCATTTATAGAGTTTTTGCTGTGACGTCTGTGGTTGTGATTGTATCTCATGCACTACAGTGGAACAAACACAATTGAGCTTCCTTCTCATCCAAGTTGGAAAAGTAGACAATAACAGTGCCAAAATATAGATTTGTAAAAGATAAGTTGTGTTAGAGTATATGTTAAGATTTCATACTCATTTTGCGAAGTGTCTGTGTAGCTGAAACACCAGTGCCAGCCTTTCTGTGGCACTTGTCTCATTCCGTTTTGTAAAGTATATCTTAGAAACAGTGGCCACTCTTGTGAATTAATAATTTCAGAGTTTGGGCATAAAGAGTATTGAATGAATTAAACTGAATATTTTTTTTTTTCAAGTTTCATCTTAATGAACAGAACAAAAAGTGATGATGGTATGGTACATCAGCTATTTTTACATGTTTGGTACACATACTGTACAGTGTCCTCAAGAAGTAGTTGGACATACTGAAATACAATGTAAAAACTTTTGATGTAGTGGGTCTATTTCAATGTAAATGGCCTAATGGTGTCTTCATTCCTTTAGCTGCTTAATATTTAATGAATGTAGGCATTAATTAATTAGGCAACAAACACTTTGTAAACTGCATTGGTGTGATTCTCAGTTTCACAAAAGCCACGCATAGTTAATTACAAGAATTACAGTCTTCGATGATGAAAATGATCAGAAGTCAATTATCTTATATTTTGTCTTGGTACTGTTCAAAGGTTTGGGGTCATTTGCATTTTTATTCATCAAAGAATCCTGAAAAAAATAAATATTTTCCACAAAAATATTAAGCAGCACAACTATTTTCAACAATGATAATAATAATAAGGAATGTTTCTTAAGCATCCATTACATCAGCATATTTAAAATGATTTCTGAAGGATCATGTGACACTGAAGACTGACGTAATGATTCTGTAAATTCAGCTTTGCCATAAAAGGAATAAATTACATTTTAAAATATATTACAATAGAAAAAAGTTACTGTAATTAGTACAAATATTTCACAAAATTATCGTTTTACTGCTTTTTTAAAAATCAAATAAATGCAGTTTTGGCAAGCATAAGACTCTTCTTTCAAAAACATTCAAAAATCTTGCTGACCCCAAATCTTTTGAACTGTACGTCTGTTCTTTTCTGCAAAAACAGTGGCTCTGGTTTGGCTCTGTGAAGAAGAGCTGAAACTGGGTGTGGAGAGAGAGAGAAATATTACAACTCTGTTGCTCAGGGTGTTGAATATGTATCAGCACATGTCAATCAAATTAAAGTGCTTACTAAGAACAATTAAACAGTTCAGAATTTAGCAATTAGTTGCAGTTATTTAATGTGGTCAGGAACCCTGTGTGGTAATGACACTGGGATTCATTCTTGGATAAGTCACAACAACCATCACAAAATAAGATTGTGTTTGTTTCTGGGATGGATTTCAGAGCAATCAAACTCCCACTGAATGTTTCACAGGTCTGCTGGGCGATCATGGTATCGGATGTTACGTTTGCATCATCTCATCAATTTGTTTTTGTGTCTTTTGTTTTATTTTTTGACAGAATTGTTTTGTATCATGTAAAGCTGATCTCTGGATGATGGAGATAACAATATGTAGAACTGAATCATAAAAGTTATTGTACATGACACCCAGACCTCAACCCTGTCATGTTTGTTTAATTGATAAAGAGTGCTGGAATTTTTAAGTTCACACACAATGTCCTTTTTTTCTCCTTTTTTTTTTTTTTTTTTNNNCCTCCTTGTACAATTTGCTGACCTCAAACAACGGTGGTGTATTTAAGCTACAATGTTTTTAGTAAAACAGACGAAATTCCAGTCTGGTTGGTGCATCCAGATTTGAGCTAAAGGAGTGGTCTGATGATTCATGGCGGCCTTAAACATCCTTAGTACCTTGGAAAACCCTTTTAATAATGATAATCATTCAGTAAAATGTTATAGGCCTTTATATATCAAAGTATCATGGTATTAATATATGATTCCATCGAGCATGGTACCGCGACAGCACTTTTCTGTACTGGAACGCACTACTGTGTGTATTTCACTTCCAGAGGTAGCCACAAGAGGCCGCCACAATGCGTGTTAAAGAAGCCCCTTGACACTTCCAGCATTAAAAGCTGACTAACAACATAAATGACGAGCCTAACTGAACGAGATTGCTCATCCAACAATAATTCTACTGGACCAAAAGGTCAAAGCTACCTTGATTAGATTCTGATTTTCAAAATCACATTACATTTGCAGGCAAATAGAAAGGCCTTTTAATCCTTAATGAAGGTGTTTGAAAGATTAGAGGCAGGACTACATGAGATTGTGACTGTGGACACGTGGTGTGTACCTGAGGGTAATTTTCTCTGTTGGATGCGCTGGCCGTCCTTCTCCCTAATCAAGCTGATCTTGCCTTTCGGCTCACGTCTATTGACTCTCTCCACCTATTCTGCAGGCTATAGCAGCAAGATTAGCCTTCATTTGTTTGCAGTTTGATAACGTTTTCATTGTGTCCATTTCTTAAATTTAAAAATAGGCAGAAAATGGGGAAAAGGTTTCTGTGAGAGAGAGAGAGAGAACTGGAGCACATAGGATATATGAACTTTTAAAGCATATTCTTCCATCATCTGTGTCTCCTCAGCCAAACTGACAAATATTCAGGTTGTGAATAAGTCTCTTCTGATATTAATTCAGTTCCTTTCATCATAGCAATTTTTATGACAGGGCCTTCTGCATTAAAAACAAGCTGAAACATCAGAAAACTCCTCAAGGCTTCATTTAATTCTGCGAGAAGAGCCAAGTTCTGATGTTCGGCTGATATAATCAGCACATGCTGTACTTTATCCCTGCAGTTTACCTGCGGAACTGAGCTTTACACTCCACAATGTGTGTAATATTAAATAATATAATTTATAAATGTCTCAGAGCTCGTAAATGTGCACTATACCTGCCATATAAATAGTAATCTTCTGAAATTTCTCTGTACCCACAGAGCAAATATGAGAGTACATGCTGTTTACTTATTTTTTATCGACCGTTTTCAGAATAATTTTCCAAATGTTATTTTCTGTCAGTATTACTTTACAGAACTCAGATTGTTTATTCTATACAAACGCTCCGATTTCTGCACTGTAATGATTTCCGCACACTTTCAAGGGAAAGTTTCTATCTCTCTCATTCCCTCTCTCTATCCATCCTTCTGGCTCTCCCTCACCCTTTCTCTGAAATTACACTCATTCATTCCCCAGTGTCAGAGCAGGAGAGAGAGACAGCGAGTGCGTATCTGCAGTTGACCTGGCTCTCTGAGAACATATGGATCTAATCTAAGACTCGATTGCTTGGCTCACATGTGATAGTGCCCATCAATTCATACCCTGTGATGCAATGGGAGAAAATCCTTCCAGAGTTCTGAGGGTATTATATTTCAGTGCGGATGATGCCGGAGCAGGCCAGGGCAAAATAGATTGTGGCCTTATGGATGTTAAAACCTTTTCTATATGTAATGCTGCATTAATCTCTGCTTTTTCGTGGAATATTTCCCTGGAATGAAAACAAAAAGCAGCATCAATAATAAAAGAAGAAAAGGAAGATGATGATTACTTTATCACTTTGTTTAAATAGTAACCCACAGTAAGTAAAAATGATTTTCCCTTATTTTCTGATGACTTGATCCAGGCCTGTTGCTTAAATTCACTACTCCCAGGCACAATACCAGGGATTTTCAGCAGGGGTGCCGCCAGTTATAGTTTGATCTCAAACTAATTTTTGCAAAAATATGCATAAACATACATGGCTAAAGTTAAAAAGCTGAATTTCAGCTTCAAAGTGTATTGGGTTAAAATTATTCTCTATCCAGCAAGAGTCCTTGGCCAACACTCTGAAAAAATAAAGGTTCCAGAATGGGTTTTTTTCAGTGATGCCATAGAAGAACCATTTTAGTTTCCCCTAAAGAGCATTTCTGTAAACAGTTCTTAACCCTAGAATGCATAAACCCCCCCCAAAAAAGAAAAAAAGCCTAAACAAATTCATAAATGGACTAAGAAATATGAAAATTACATTGATGAGGGTCAAAAACAAATATTTTGAAAAATGAATGGAATATCAAATAAACAAAGGTTTTCATTGATAAAATATAAAAAATAAATTCACAGTAGGTTGGGTCAATTTGAACCTCTTTATGCATTCTAGGGTTAAAAGAACAATATTTTTCTTAGTTTGAAGAACATTTTAATAATCTGAAGAAACATTTTTCCACTATATAGAACCTTTTGTGCAATGGAAAGGTTCCATGGGTGTTAAAGGTTCTTCTTGGACCCACAGGTTCCAATGAAGAACCCTTATTTTTTAGAAGTGAAAAACAGACCCCATGATAAATCTGATCTATCTGTACAGGGCATTATTTGGTTAATAATGCTCTGTTTTTAATGAGGAATCACCACTGTTAATAGAGTCTTAATTAACCAGAAATCGCCCACTCCTTTAAACTAATTAAACAACATTTGATCCATTTTATCAGAAGGACTCTTAAATTGTTTTCAGTAGTTGAAGAGGACAAACGTCCTTCAGGGAGAGAGGAGAATTATTTTGTCAAGAGGACATTCAGAGAATTACTCTGCCTCTCCAAATTAAACGTCTGGTTGAGCCACTCAGAATCAATTTAAAGTGTCGTTCTGGTAGAGGACAAGCTACCTTTGCGTGTTAATAACTGTCAATTAATGAATTCAACTCTCAGATGGTTAAACTCATCACAGCTCTGTGCCGTTGTCTAATATTAATGCTAATGATGTCAAGATCTTCTGAGGGCAAACTTCAAACATGTTGAAATTACTCATAATGGTTCAGAAATATGTGTCTAAGGAGAGGACAGCCGGTTTGGGGATTTCTCTGACTAAGAGGTGATAATTGCATGCTGCTGTGATGTCAGCATGTTCTGACCCCTTTTAACTCTGACCCAGGATCACACAGAAAAGTTAGCCTCTCTCTGGGTCAACATGCCAATTCAAAGAGGCATTTGGAGAGACGGAGAGATTGGGCCTTGCATTCCTTGACAAAGTCACAGGAACTGAATTTCAGAGACAAAAAGAGACAGTGGGGAGCATTTGCAAAACTTTCTCTCAAAAACCTGTGTCTTATCTTGGTGGCATCTTAATACATTAGGGCTTAACAATAAGAATAGCCCGCTGGCCCAAGGCCAGTGTGAGGGAGGCCGGCTGACAGAACCAACATTTGCCCTTTTAGGCCACTGCTGCTTTGACGCTGAAAAATTTACATTCATTTCTCTTGCACATCCAGTTTTATGCCTTGCAAACTTAAAGGGCACCTATTATGCAATATCCACTTTTACATGGTGTTTGGACATAAATGTGTGTTGGCAGTGTGTGAACACAACCACCCTACAATGATAAAAATCCACCTACTCCTTTTTTCTAATCCCCAGTAAACCAAAGCACTCTCATTAGACCATAGACTGTAAAAGAAGATGGACGACGCACCTTCACTCTCTTCCATTGTAGTAACTAAAGCCTCCAGTGTGCCAATATGGCGCTGACATCTTGAGTCTCAAGTCTGCGCATAGTGAACTTGGAGCCCGAGTCTGCTCAGTAGTGAGCACGAAGTGGAGCCGCGATATATCAACTCAAACCAAACTTTTTAAAAGAATGAACATCTGAACTAACACCAGCGTGATAAAAACTGCCTAAAAAAAAGACAGAAATTGTCTTTGGAAAAAAAAAATATTTAAACTGTAATTTCATTGTTTAGTTTGTCTCATTTCCCAATTCATTTCATGGAGAGGGCGGGGTTTATGACCTATACTGCTTTCAGCCACCTGGGGGCGATCGAGACGCTTATTTTTGAAGATAATGTGGCCCAAAATCTACCTAAATTCGTTTATGTCTGCTCTTTCTGTTAACTTCCCAAATGTCCTCTTTGTAACGTTCTCGCGCGACCATAAAATAACCAAAATAGAACGTCCCCTAAACTCATATCGGGAACGTTATTAAATGACCAACAGAGGACCATGTGGCAACGTTCAGTTAATGTCCCAAATATCCTCATTGTAACGTTCTTATGTGACCATAAAATTAACCAAATTGGAATATCCCCCTAAAATCATATAAGGAACCTTGAACTGCAGCACTTTCATTACCAAAAGAGGACGTTTTATGTCCCAAATGTTCAGTAAAATTTCAGAATTTTCGTCACTTTTAGAGAACTTTTAGGCAAGGGTGCGCAAGGTCACGAGAACGTCGCCTTCTGTGTGGGTGTTTTATAGAAAATAATAAAGTTTGAAGTCACCGTTATGGAGGTGAGCGTTTGCTTTAGATGGGCTCTTGATTCCTGCTATTTTAACATTAGATTTTTTTCTGGCTACTTTAACTGTGTTTTCAAGACACGTTTGTTACAGCTAAAAACGCAAGAGAAATTCTGATCAGACGATTTGGGATGTTTAATACTGGTGATTCAATCATAAGGGAGTGTCCTGATTCACTTAATATCACCAGAGTCTAAACTATGAGTGTATTATATGTTAATTTAGCATTAATTCATGGTTGTTGTTGTTTTTTATTCATTATACAGGCAGAGTTTTGAGCAGTGTCTTTTAGACTCACACAGATATGATGAATCAGCATATGAACCTCAACAATGGTGACAATAAACAAAAATCGTTTTTGTGACTTTAGTAGCTTGTTTTGTGATGTTCAGAGTTAATCTGTTTAGCTGAACATTTTCTCACCATTGTTGAGGATCATACGCAGAATGTCTGTGTGAATCTACATAATGCTGTCTGAAAAATTTATGCATAATGATACAAATTTTTTAAATATCAGAGCAGGACAGGATTTTATGCATTATCATAGGACTACATCATGAAAGAAATCTGATCAGATTTTTTTTTCTCAAAATTAGTTTTTGTAACAGATGCTTTAAAAACACATAGATACAACAATTTGAATAAAAATAAAGTACAAAACGTCAAGGGTCAGGAGACCAACTAAAGCAAGCGCTTACCTCCGCAACGGTGACATTTATAAATTATGATAGAACATCAACACCTCATTAAGAAGATTTGTATGAAAGAAACAGTGGTTTGTAATAAGTGAAGATGCTGAGATCTAGAGAGATCTGTTAGTTTAATGTTTCTGTTATCTGAGTTTTGTGAGGTTACCATTGTGCTGGAGAGTAGAGCCTGTGCTTCCGTCAGTGATGATCCAGAAACACTGATGTTTTGCTGCATGTTGCTTTATTTAAAGGCTGCAGTAACTGTGTAGTTGCTGATGCAGTGATACAGCAGTTACATTAGCTCATGCATGTGCTGTTGTCAGTTAATGACTTACTGCGAGAGGTTTGCATTTTAAAGAAAAGGTTTCATAATATTAATCCAGGAATTACCTGTAGAGAGCATTTTTTGTAAGACATTTAAGAAAAATTAGTTTTTGTTTGAATAGCCACTTTTGTTTGTCAATTTAGCTCTAATTTTCAATTACATTTTTTGACAAGGGCCGCAGGGACGTTCTGAGAACATTTCCAAATAAAGTATGGTTCCCTAACCGTTCAGAGAACGTCTTGAATGTTGAAGGTCCACCAAATAACGTCCCCCAAACCCTAAAAGAACTCCACATCGTGACCGTCTCTGAACGTACTGGGAACGTTACTAGACAACGTCCTTAACACCAGTGTGGACGTTCTGAGGATGTTCTGGGAACGTAAAATTTCTAGCGGGGTATTTTGAGCTGAAACTTCACAGAAAAATTGACTTCTATTACATCTTGTGAAAAGGGGCATAATAGGTGCCCTTTAAAGGGTTAGTTCACCCCAAAATGAAAATATTTACATTAATTACTTTATAAAGAGATCGGAAAACTAATACTCACGTAAACATTGATCAGTGAACATAAGCAGAAGCTCAACCAAACGTGATTTCTTTTTGTGGTTGGGCCAAGTGGAAAGAAAAAGTCATTGTAGAACCCTGACCACTGAAATCAGCAGTTCAATCTACACATCATAATTATTGCTTCTTTAGCTCCAATATGTTTCAGTTAATTAGAATCTTCTTGTATAGTAAACAAACTATAAACCAAAAAATGGACTGGCCCTTCTAAAAGGCATGACTTCATTCTTACCATCACCATATTGAACATTACAATTTTTCCCATTCATTTTTCTATGAGTGTTTAGTCTCCTCTGCCTTGTAATGTCTCTCTGTTCCACATGTTTGCTCAGTTATTTTTGTATAGTTCCTTTATCTAAAACAATTCAGACAGTGTGTGCAAATAAATGCCACTGTCAGTAAGGGCAATTCATTCTTTGTGAGTTTCCTCCAGTGTGACTAGGTGAGCCCTGGTCTGGTTAGGTTGCTGCAAGTGGTCTAATACATCCTTGTTAGGTTGTTGAAGGGACCGCTGAGTGATGCTGAGCTCACCAATGATCCTGCATACACATTCGACTGCTTGTTAGTCTGAGGAAGGCAGAACAATCGAAAAGTATAAGAGTAAGAAAAGGCGAAGCAGACACAGAGAAAGAATAAAGTTTGTGCAGGTCAGACTGATGCTTGCGGCCCTCCGTGTCCAGAGTTGGCTGCTTGTTAGTACGCCAGGACCTCTGTCTTCCTTCGCCTCCCCTCCTCTCCATCTCCACTGGCCCCGTGTGCTCCTGGATGGCCAGGGGTCACTCCCAGCCAATTTAGAGTGATGCACATCTACTCTGTCAGCCGCCAGCTTCCACACCGAAAATAATTACCGAGTGAGCATCTGCTGTCCCTGAGAGACGGACGATAGAGTCTGACACGAGCAGGACGGAGAAATTCCACACTCTGTTTCTCTTTTCCCCCCTCTAAATGGTGGAGCAGGCCCAGAGGAGACTATATAGAGAGAGAAACACCTGGTGAAATTCTCCCTCAGTGATCTGTGCATATGCTTAATAACTTTGCTCTGTAGTTAATTGGAATAATTGCCCGAAATACTCTCGGAGAAAAGAGAGCGGGATACCCTGAGGAGAAAGGAGGAGGGAAAGACTGCAACACATGCAAATACTTTACATGTTTCTGTCAACTCAAGCGCAAAACACATATAGTCTGAGACTTAAGGCAGGTGCCTTGTTGCCTCACTTCCCAGTAAGTTGATAACTAGAAAATGTAGTTTTGGAAGGTTTGACAGGTTTCCAGTGCACTATAATGTCATGTTTATTTATCTAAAATAATTTTAAGTGAGCTTTAGAGATAACAAAGCAAATATTTAGAATTGCTACAATGCGTGCTTCTTTGTAAAAATATAAACAATTATATTCCATAACTCCAGTATACACAGAAGACGTTTGTGCATTTAGATATACGAAGCGTAGTGCAGTGGAAAGGAACCAAAAGTGTTGCAACTCATGATAGTTTTTAAAAGTTAAAGTTCTTTTAAAGTTCACGTCATTATTTATGTAGAAACGTTCACGAGCACTACGCTGAAAATGCAGCAAGACGCAACGCAACATCTAGAGCCTCATGTTTAGTACAATTACTAAAAATCAGCACATGGAGCACAAAACCTGCACCTTTTCAACCTTTGGAATTGACACAGCAATAGATTATTCAGCCATTTCTGTTAATGATGCATTATTGTGTGGCTTTATACATAATTTGTCACTGTGTGTTCTTATTTGTTAATGTCATTTGGACATTAAATCTGTGTCACCTTCATTGTTTTACCTGTGATTAATAACAGTGTTTGCTGTCCAGATCATCCCTGGCCGAGTGTCTTTACACCAAAACAGAGAGTCATGTTCATGTATACCTGCTGTGGTCCGTGGCTGTGACCTGTCATCAGTGATGAACCACTGATCCTGCAGAAAGGTGAGCTGACTGTCCTCCTTACACAGAGGCTCTTCTGTCATCTCTCTGTCTTTGAACTGCGCATTCTGAGCCTTAATGTCTGCCTTATCTGCTGTAAAATGTAATACTCCTGCAAAGGCCCCTTTAACAACTGTGCACAACTTTTTATATATTTCAAAATTAAAATGAAATACTAGCTATTGTTAAATATATCATTAAATGTTTTAAAGTTTTAAGGCACTTGTCCTCCATATTAGAAGACATGAGAAGACTTCAAACCATTTCTGGTAAGTGAATATAGTGATCAGGCAGTGCTCACTAGTGGTTTATTCTAGAGAGTGAATGACTGTTTAAGTGCACTGGAATGATTTTCATAATTGGACTGCCTTAGAAATCGCTCTCTTGCCAGTGTACTTGAACTAGGGAGTGGACTGAGATACACCCTATTACTATATTAATAATGACAGGAATAGCTTAAGATTTGCCAGTCTAGATAAAGCACCAGATGATATTCTGTACTACTAGTACTAATGTACAAAATATTACATTTGTATGTAACAATTGTTGATGAACTTGAATTTATTAGAATACACTACATCAAATTCTGTACTTTCAGGGAAGAAAGTAAGATATCAAAGTTTTGCTCTTGAAAAAAGAGAAATAGACAGTTAAAAATAGCTGAACGGGTCCAGATGTTGTGTTTGTGGACAGCTTATTAACAGACCTAAGTGTGTGATGCTGCGCCTCAGGCGCTAAAATGTCCCAGAGCTCTGAAATAATGTCCACAACAGAGACTAATTAAAAAAACACACATTTCCACACTTCTCATCACACACCGAGAAGAAGCAAGTTAAAGTAACTGAAGTTTGTTTTGATTAAGGCTAGAAATACCATACATGACNTTGATTAAGGCTAGAAATAACAAACATGACTGTTATGAAATATATATATATATATATATATATATACAGATCCTTCTCAAAAAATTAGCATATTGTGATAAAGNAAGACCTGAAATATTTCAGTTGGTGTGCAATGAATCTAAAATATATGAAAGTTTAATTTTTATCATTACATTATGGAAAATAATGAACTTTATCACAATATGCTAATTTTTTGAGAAGGACCTGTATATATATATACTGCCCTGTCAAAGTCGCTGTTTGATACTTAAGAGTCTATGACTGGATCATTATTGCAGTGATTATTATGTTTCTAGCATGTTATATGTTTGGCAACAGTTCTTTTAACCCTAATTGATGGAGTGTGTAGCTTTTCATTTCTTAAACAACCAGGAAGAAACTTTTATGGCCATATTCCAGGATGATAAAGCCAAGATTCATCACGCTCAAGATCTTGACCAAAATTGATGCACCTCTTGATAACATCACAACATTTATTTCCATCAAGAGGTGCATCAATTTTTGGTCAAGATCTTGTATTGACAATGCAAGAGGTGAGCACTCTGTAAAGTCTACTCCAGCACATCCCAAAGACTTCCAATGAATTTAAGGAAATGATTGTTCATCCTCCCAAGTTCCAACCGTTCTTTCACAATTTGAGCCTGATGAATCTTGGCTTTGTCACTCTTGAGTATGGCCATGATGTTTCTCCCTACATGTTTTTTTAAGAAATGAAAAGCTACACACTCCATAAATTAGGGTTGAAAGAACTGTTGCCAAACATGTAACATCCCACTGAACAAAGCTATTTCCAGAAGACGTCTTTTCAATGTCTTTGTCACAAAAGTCAGATGTTGAACAGATGTCCACTGAGGAGCCAGGATGAAAGTTTTTAAGACGTCTTTTTTTGACGTCTTCTGCGTGTCCGATATAGACGTTCATTGAACCTCCGTACAAGGTTAAAATGATGCTAACCCAGCTAGAAATGTGATTGTTATAAGAATGTTTTGAGAACATCATGCTATGTTCTGGTAATGTTTTCAGTGGCAAGTTTTATTTTTGTTCCCAGAATATTCTCCTAAAAAGGTAGGATAACATTATTTAAAAACATTGTAAAAATGTTTAGTGATAACATTATAAGAACGTTAGGGGATAATGTTCTAACAAAGTTTTTAGAGGGAAGTTTCCCATCGGGCGCTGGATGTGGACTTCAACATCACCCATAGATGTCAAACTTTGATTGAAAATGAAAATCACACTGCAAAAAATGCTGTTCTTACTTAGAGTTTTTGTCTTGTTTCTAGTCAAAATATCTTAAAGTTCTTAAATCAAGAAGTATTTTCTTGACAAGTAAAAACGTCTCAGGTTACGTATGTAACCATAGTTCCCTGAGAACAGGGAACGAGACTCTGCGTTTGAAACGCTTTAGGGGAACGCCACGTGACCCAGGTGTCTGAAAGCACTATCCAAAAACTCCAATTCCTATTGGCCGGCGACAGCCAATGACGTCATACGGCGCGACCCGGAAGTATAAAGGAGCGCCTGGAGAGACAGCCAGCATCTATCGTCTTGAGGGACTGTTCTGCAGGCAGGCAACCCGAAGCATGGCAAGGAAACGCAGAACTCCACTCTGCGTTTGAAACGCTTTGGGGAACGATATACCCACGCCGCCATGCTTGAGGAGAGTGCCTGCCAAGAAAAATGGCTTGAGACAAAGGCCCAAAAGCAGTTCGCGAACTGCTTGGCAACTCCCCCTCGGGTCACACCAGGCTGTCAGTGACAGCATTCCCTTTGGCCAACAGCCCAAGCTGAACTTCAAGAAGGCCTTCCTCAGAGGGCCTACAGAAGCTGCTAAGGCGTCTGGAACCAGCTTTTCTGAAGAGAAAGTGGTCCCTTTAAGGGAATGTGGCCAAGGAACCAAAGGGAACCTCGGCCAGTCACTTAGAGGGGAACGAAGTCACCCCTAATGCCACCAGGGAGGCCGACCTGGTCTTGTTAAGGAACAGACTTAGTTCAGGCCAACCCTGTCTGAATACAGAGCCTCTAAAACGCATTCTTCAAGAAGATAGTAAGTAAGAGTGACTGCAATGAGGCAGAAACCAACTCAAACCCACGCGTAGAGACGGGCATCCTGGAGAGCAGAACTCAGCTGAGTGCTATGAACCCTCATATCGAGGGGAGATAATCCACTCATCCTAGGATCTACCCAGTGCTTAATTAACGCACTGAGGAGGCTGTGCGCTAGAGAACCCTGATAAAGAGGAGCACAAACCAGCCTGGGGCTGAATCTTAGGAGGAGGCCTGATTAAGGCCTACCACCCTGATCAGCTTAGGGAGCTAAGCACTATTATAAACACAACCCTGAAAGGGAAGTACAAAGCTCACCTAACAGGTGGACCATGCAAAAGGGCACATACTCATGGAGGCCAAAGAGGAGCCTACAGCATGATAGTAGTATATGTGAAAACAGAAGTATATTCAGAAAGTGGCCTGGAAGGGCCACCCTGAACATCTGTCTTTGCTGGGGTAGACAGATAACTTCAACGGCAGCATAAGAGGCTGCAACGTGCCCGCATGACAATCCACGGCTGGCTAGAGTTTAGGCTAGAGTAAAATAAGACTCAGGGAGGGAGATGTAGGTTAAACCGAACCTCAGTAAGGTTTCACTACCATACTCCACCTGAGAACCAGACCACCAGAAAGCCATGTATTAAAAACTTCCTCAGAAGAAATACATAGAATGCTGCCGCCCAACGTGAACAGGCCTGATTAGGGCCTATCCGTCAGGGTGGGGCGTGGCCTTTTGAGGTGGTCCTTACCCGACACAATCCAACGAGCAGTGTACTCAGTAAAAGCACCTTTTACTCCTTAAAGCAAGAGGAGTACAGTGTATGCCAACCTGAGGGGCCAGCCACTCAAAATACTGAACTCCACACGTTACACCGAAGGCCGAGGTAGGCCTACCTTAGTACACACGCGGCATCAGCAAGTGGCTACCCTAACCATACCACCCAAATGCCATGTATTAAAAATTTCCAAAGAGGGAATACATGAAACGCTGCCAAACATCGAGAACAGGCCTGTTTAGGGCCTATCTGTCGACGATGGGGCGTGGCCGATGGTGGCATGGTTTCCCAGGCATCCTGCCATCAAGTCGACTAAGAAAAGAGGCCTTGAGGGGCCTACCATTCCAGCAACAAGTGGCGTTCAGCCTGTTTGCAAATTAAAAACACCAACCGTGCCAACGTGTGGACTAAAAAGGAGGCCTGAAGGGGCCTGCCGATTCAACGACACGTGGCTGCAGCTCGTGAATTTAAAAAGGGGACCAAGCTACAGGGAACCAGCTCTAACCCAATCATAACTATGGGAAGCTAACTGCAACCTGCGCTAGGCTACACATTCCAACAGGCAATGTACCCTAAACATGTGACCAAAGGGAACCAAACAAAGCCAACATGGTCTAAGAAAGGCTATAAGGCCTATTAACTCAAACAAACACGTGGCAGGGCCTGTGGTAGTGTACATATGTGAGCAAACCATGATCCGTTAAGCAGCATTGTAGAAAACAACTGCTAACTAGAAGGAGGCTAAATATCATAAAGCCAACAATCCGAGTTATATGCAATATAGTGAAAAAAAGTGAAAGTGAAGTGACATGTGGCCAAGTATGGTGACCCATACTAGGAATTTGTGCTCTGCATTTAACCCATCCAAGTGCACACACACAGCAGTGAACACACACACCGTGAACACACACCCGGAGCAGTGGGCAGCCATTGCTGCGGCGCCCGGGGAGCAGTTGGGGGTACGGTGCCTTGCTCAAGGGTCTCACCTCAGTCGTGGTATTGAGGGTGGGGAGAGCGCTGGACATTCACTCCCCTCACCGACAATCCCTGCCGGACCTGAGACTCGAACCCATGACCTTCGGGTTACAAGTCCGACTCTCTATCCATTAGGCCACGACTGCCCCCATATAGCCGCTAACAAGATCACCAGGGAGCTTAAATAGATACCAACTTTCCTCACAAAGTGGTTCTAACTACCCTGAGTATGCAATCCAACAGGTGATGCACTCAGTGACACAAATAAACCTCTTAACTGGGGAATATATAGTCACCATCCTCTCAAATAGAGGCCGCTTTTTTTTTTTTTTTTTTTTTTTTAAAAAGGGGCCTACTATTAAGAGAACAGGTGCTAACCTGTGGCAGCATAAGTAAGCTCACATATAAAGGGTCTACATAAGCAAGGGGATAATGGGCATACGGCCTAACAACTCCCTCGGGAGGAGGCCAGAACTAGGAACTATACAACCTAATAAGGGATAGTATACATAAGGTTATGTAATTATAACACACCTAACCTAGCTCTAGCCTAGCCGCTAAGCTACGGGCCTTCTTACAGGGCCACAAGCCTAGTGAAGCCTGGGCTTCACCTCCAAATCTCATGGATAAGAGAAAGAAAGTGAAGCTCACAAGCAAACAATGTCAGGCGGCCGATTAAGGCCGACCTAAACATAATAACTGAAGTTACGAGTGCTAACTCAAACTACTCTAGAAAACAGCAGATGAGAAGCTACTCTAAACAACAGGTGGCTAAGAGGCGGCCATTTTGTGGCCTGCACAATATATACTCTAGCCAGTCTGTCAACTTCAGTTTGCCCAAAAACACCCTAATTTTGACTACATGCTCAGAAACTATACAGGAAAATAAGGTCTTATTTTAACGAATAAAATATAGACCCTCCTGCAGCTCAAAAACCCAAAAACTCCTAAAGGTCCCTTTTTACATGAAAGGATGGAATCTAAGGTTCTTTTAAGCCTAAAGATCCTCTTACTATCAAACAGAACAGCGGGATGATAGTAATTATTTCTATGGGCCCAGCCAACAGTCTGACCATAAGAAGCATCTGAGCATGATATATGTTATATATACACATATACTATATACATATATACATATATATATATATATATACATACATACAGGAGGTGGAAGAAGAAGAGGAGAGGGTAGATATAAATCGCCCTATATAGCTGGGGGATCAATTACAAACGCAACAATGTTTACAATCGATCACCCGTCTCACTCTCTCTTCCTCCTCCTCCCGTCTGTCTGGGTTCAGATACAAATATGAATGGCTAGGGGTTTTTCCATGCCTTCCCGATCTCGAACGCGGAGATCAGACCGGGATGGAAAGTATGGAAGCTGCCGTATTAATTGACAGAAAGGAACCGCTCGTCGAGCCGTCCGCGCGCGGCCCCTTTCTTAACGCGCTCTCCCGGCGCTCGCCGAGAAGCGCGTCCCAAACACGCTCGCATACACCAGCCAGAGGAGCGCTCGCCGCCGGACGTGATGACGTCAAACACGAACGTCATCGTCATCCGGTCGCTCTCGCCAGCCCCAGGGAAGTTGAGAGAGAATAAAGGTGTGTTCGACATCGGCTGCGGCTGGATGCAACCGATCGGCGAGAGTAGCCGTGTGCAGGCGGGGAGGAGCTGAAAACGGAGACGTAAAGTAGGACACTTTCTGCTTCTCGTAGTGACACTCACGTGGTGTTTGCATACTTTATCACAGCTGAAGTGAAATAAATGCAATATTTGACTAATACACTGATGTTCCAGAGACATTTTCATTCAAAACTTTATGTACTGCTTACAGCGTCTGTTTTTACAAGAATAAAGTTCAACATAAGCATATGTTATTGAAATAACAATGTAGTGGGGTATTTGTTTTTTATCCGTTTTATTTAGATAAACATGACACAATACAACACCGCGACTACATGAAAAGAGCTTTAACTGTTATAAAAAGACAGATTTTTGAGCATTAGTGGAGCTGAAGGCGTAACAATAAACACGAAACACACGTGATCGTTGTCATGCGGTGAATCCGGCCAATCGTGAAACAGCTGTGCCGTCATCGGCGCTCGTGCAGCTCCTCTTGAGAAACTGCGCTGGCTGCCTCAGGCGGCTGATCTCGAATCGCTCTCGCGGTACTTTGAAGCCATACGTCACAGTCACATGGCGTCGGCGCTGTCTCAAGTCGGACAAAATTTCTTACCGGCATGCACTGCTTCAAGTCAGCCGCCGATCGGTCTGTGCGGCGCTGCATGAGCTCGAACACACCTTAAAACTTTCTCAAACTTCCCAACGAGCTCATCTACGAGCCCTATGATTGCAGCCACCGTTAAGCCTCAGCACAAACAGGGGCCAGAACCACCAGGCAGAGATGCAGACAGCTCTTCCCTCGGGAAGAGTGCCAAACGAGAACAGAGTAAACAACAGACAAACACACAGCAGTGCCCTCAAGCACTGTGTATGCGTGCTCCTCTCCAGACAGAGAACGCCCAGAAAAATATGTATATCCAGTGTCAAACCCTGGGACACGGATAAACACACTCTCATGAACGTTTGTAAGGTATATATAAAAAACCCCTACCGGAGTTGGTATAGATGCAATCAGACAGAACAGGACCGAAAGACGATGAGATGCTGGCTGTCTCTCCAGGCGCTCCTTTATATTTCCGGGTCGCGCCGTATGACGTCATAGGCTATCGCCGGCCAATAGGAATTGGAGTTTTTGGATAGTGCTTTCAGACACCTGGGTCACGTGGCGTTCCCCTAAAGCGTTTCAAACGCAGAGTGGAGTTCCCTTCGAAAGGGAATTATTTTCTTGTTTTTAGGGAAAATAAATCAAAATTAAGGGAGTTTTTCCTTAAAACAAGCAAAATAATCTGCCAGTGGGGTAAGCAAAATAATCTTATATCAAACCAAAATTAAACTATATAATCTTGTTTTCAGTTTGGATTAAGATTATTTTGTTTACACCACTGGCAGATTTTGCTTGTTTTAAGGAAAAACTCACTTAATTTTGACTTATTTTCCCTAAAAACAAGAAAATAATTTGTACTTGTCAAGAAAATACTTCTTGATCTAAGAATTTTTTGATATTTGGACTGGAAACAAGACATAAATTCTAAGTAAGAACAGCCTTTTTTGCAGTGCAGGTTGATGTCTAAACACAAAATTGTTTTGATGTCACGCTCCAATGTCATTAAACAACTCCACAAACAGCATTACCAGCTTCACATTACAAACCAGACTGACTTTATTTCTGACATACATCTACAAAAGTTCTTATTGAGAATTACCAGAGGTTTAGATGTTGATGATTTGTTGAAAATAAGTTTGGTTTGATGTCACCGTGATCGAGGTCAGTGCTTACTTCAGTTAGGCTTGACTGTTTTAATGTTAGTGTTTTCTTTGGCTGCTTCTGCTGTTTGTTATGAAAAGCAAGGCAAGAGATAATGTGTTTAACTGTTGTCAGCTGATTGGTGATAAGACTATGATTGTTATCACATAGTGGCTAATGACTGAACTTTACATTAAATAATGTTATTAACTTTGAGCTGGAGCTTTTCTAGAATAACGAAACAGTTGAATAAACCAGATCAAAATAATAAATCTGAAAATACAATTTACACTAAACACTTCAAAACACCTGCAAGATTTATTCACACACAGACATCAAGAATCAGCGTATGAATCTCAACAATGGTGACATGCTTCATGCCGCAATGCATTCTGGGTGCTTCATACAAACAGCGGTGGGAAGTCCAGGGGTCAGAAAGTAAAAGTCCTGCCATATTTTTATTCCACCACTGAAGCATTAATGAGATAAATAAGTGATTAATTGAGTGATGATTGACCATTATTGAAGACACCTGATGATAACAAGCAGAATCACCAAAGGAGAAAATCACAATTTTTAAGTTACCATCACAGAGATCAGGGTTTGTTTTAGTTGAGCTCTTGACCCTTGACTTTTTTTACATTAAATATTGCCTGGCCAGTCTTAACTGTATTAAAACTAACCAAACAAGTAAAGTTAAAAGATGATCAGGTGGTGTTGGTTATGTTATCACATAATCATTATTTGAACAAAATCACTGAACTCATTTAGAGCTCAATCTCTGAGTTAGATTTACATTATTGATTACACCAGCACTGTGATTCTACAGCAGATCATCAACTTTTACAATACTTTAATTTTTTTAAGTTCTGATTTCTAAAAAAAGGTTAACTTAAACACACAGACATCAAGAATCAGCCTGTGAATCTCAACAGTGGTGAGAATAATAAAGCATGTTGCAATGTATTCTGGGTGCCACCAAACAAAATTCATCCGTGCCTCCCATCATGCATTGCTGCATGAATAAATTATGAGCTTAATTGTCTTAGTAATTTTCTTTATTCTCACTATTTAAATTTTGCTGTTTTTCTGTGACTTTTTAGTAGCTTGTTTCCTAATGTTCAGAGTTGATCTGTATATCAGAATAAGTTGCTTGTCACTGTCATTGAGATTCATACGCTGATTCTTGATGTCTGTGTGTGCCTAAAATTAACTTTTTTTTTTGTGATAAGAACAACTTTCAAAAAAAATTTGTATTGTAAAAGTTGATGATCTGCTGTAGAATCACAGTGCTGCTGTAATCAATAATGTAAATCTAACTCAGAGATTGAGCTCTAAATGAGTTCAGTGATTCTGATCAAATAATGATTATGTGAAAACATAACCAACACCACCTGATCATCTTTTAACTTTGTTTGTTAAGTTGGTTTTAATGCAATTAAAACTGGCCAAGCAAAATTTAATATTAAAAAGGCAAGGGTCAAGAGCTCAACTAAAACAAACCCTGATCTCTGTGCTGGTAACTTAAAAATTGTGATTTTCTCCTTTGGTGACTCTGCTTGTTATCATCAGGTGTCTTCAATTATGGTCAATCATCACTCAATTAATCACTTATTTATCTCATTAATTCTTCAGTGGGTGGAATAAAAATATGGCAGGACTTTTACTTTCTGACCCCTGGACTTCCCACCTCTGTTTGTATGAAGCACCCAGAATGCATTGCGGCATGAAGCATGTCACCATTGTTGAGATTCATACGCTGATTCTTGATGTCTGTGTGTGAAAAAATCTTGCAGGTGTTTTGAAATGTTTAGTGTACATTGCATTTTCAGATTTATTATTTTGATCTGGTTTATTCAACTGTTTCGTTATTCTAGAAAAGCTCCAGCTCAAAGTTAACAACATTATTCCATGTAAAGTTCAGTCATTAGCCACTACCAGATGTCAGTCATATTCTTATCACCCATCAGCTGACAACAGCTAAACTCATTATCTCTTGCCTTGCTTACCATAACAAACAGCAGAAGCAGCCAAAAAAACACTAAAACAGTCAAGAGTCAAACTGCCTAACTGAAGTAAGCACTGACCTCGATCACGGTGACATCAAACCAAACTTATTTTCAACAAATCATCAACATCTAAACCTCTGGTAATTCTCAATAACAACTTTTGTAGATGTATGTCAGAAATAAAGTCAGTCTGGTTTGTAATGTGAAGCTGGTAATGTTGTTTGTGGAGTTGTTTAATGACATTGGAGTTTGACATCAAAACAATTTTGTGTTTAGACATCAACCTGATTTTCATTTTCAATCAAAGTTTGACGTCTATGGGTGATGTTGAAGTCCACATCCAGCGCCCGATGGGAAACTTCCCTCTAAAAACTTTGTTAGAACATTATCCCCTAACGTTCTTATAATGTTATCACTAAACATTTTTACAATGTTTTTAAATAATGTTATCCTACCTTTTTAGGAGAATATTCTGGGAACAAAAATAAAAATCGCCACTGAAAACATTACCAGATCATAGCATGATGTTCTTAAAACATTCTCATAACAATCACATTTCTAGCTGGGTTAGCATCATTTTAAGCTTGTACGGAGGTTCAATGAACGTCTATAACGGACATGCAGAAGACGTCAAAAAAAGACGTCTTGAAAACTTTCATTCTGGCTCCTCAGTGGACATCTGTTCAACATCTGACTTTTGTGACAAAGACATTGAAAAGACGTCTTCTGGACATAGCTTTGTTCAGTGGGATGCTAGAAACATAATAATCACAGCAATAATCATCCAGTCCTAGACTCTTAAGTATTTGCCTATTTAAATCCTATAAAATTTTTCAGGCTGGGCACTGTATCAAAATTGTGTGTGCTCTCACAGTTTGGATAGGCATGATGCTTATATACAAATATAGCAAAAAAAACTGGTGCGATCGATTACTTCCATAATATTCATGACTCATCAATGAATGTACAAGAGCTAATGCATGCAATGTTTTCTATGCACTGTTCATTTATTCAGCCACTCAGTACCTACATTCCCCTTACAAGCATTTTGTATGTTCTGTTATTGAATGATTAGTGCTCTGTGCTGCTGTACTGTACATTATTCAGGTGCAGCTTATCCTCGCAGACACCAGCACACATGTAACACAACTTCATGCATATGTATGTGGGCTGACATACTGCAAGGCCACATGTAACAGAGGCCATGTGTCTCGCGCTTCTTCACACACGGTCCTACACGCCTCTACAGGAAGAGCTCTAGCCCGTTTGTCAGTTGAATATGTTTATTTCAGGGCTATTTTAATTATAGCTCATTGGAGTGTGTCACTTCACTTGTGGAGTGTGTGTGTGTGTGCGAGTGTTTGCGTTTGAGCTTGCTGGGTGTAACTCCCAGGTCTTTATGTGAGAGAAGTACTCGTTCATCACTGTCTCGGGGGACAAAGGAAACCTGTAGCGCATGCTAAGTGGCCCAGCCCTCCGCATGGCTGTAAGAATACATTAGGGTACACACACACAGCCTAGCACATGGCTGCCAGAATACATTAGGCTCTACACACACACACACACACACACACACATATCCCCGTGATAATGAGCGCTGAATTCTTGATGCTTTCCTTTCTCATTCTCTCCTATCAGCACTCCGCAAAATCAGTATTGAGTGGACTGATAAGACACTCGTATGGACAATAGACACCTCCTTTGTTTGGTGGCGTGCTTGTTTATTATTCAGTTGCATTGTAGGATCGCTTGCTTTTGCTCTCTGGCATGTGCCGCTGCTTTCTCAGTGTCTCTCATACACATACACGTTTCTCCGACCGTGTCTTTTGTCTTCTTTCTAGTGTAGTGAGCTTGTTTTGGATGGCCACACACATAATGCACGGGTATGCTGTGGTTCCATTCTCACCATAAAAGCAGTGATTCTCAAGCTTTCAACAGTAAAACAAAAATTGCAGGACACCCCTAATTTGTTTACTCTATATCTCGAAATAACATCACATTTTCCATGCAATACATCCCGACTGCTTTTTGGTACTTATTTCTTTGAATTTCATAGACTGCTAATTTTAGCCTATGAAAATAAATGAGCTGACTAATGAGCTAGCTAAATTGTTGGACTGATGTATGCACACTGATGTCTGTTGAAGTCAGACAACAGAAAGAAATGTTAAAGCAGTCAGATAATTCTAGAGATTAACTGATATTAAAATTGAAGCAGCTACAGATAAGCCGATAACTATTTTATAGGCTGATGACTAAAACTAAAAGTCTAAAAATACAAGTTTTTCATTCATTGAAATCAAGCTGAAATAAAACAAAGTATATATATTAGATGAAAAACTGAAACTTAAAAAAAGTAGAAATGTTGCCTTGGCAACAAACTGAAATAAGTTTGTTGAAATACTAAAATACTAAATTTTAAAAAAAAAAAAAAAAATTAAAGCTAAAAAATGTAAAATAACTAATAAAAATTACAAAGGCATATAACAAAATTGCTAAAACTTAAACTAAAATGAAAATGAAAACTGAAAATATAAAAATATAGGTTCATTCAAAATATTAAGAACTACACTGTAAAAATGAATGGTTGGTTTAACTTAAAAAAGTAAGTTACCTGGTTGCCTTAATTTTGAGTTCATTGAAATTAAAAATTTAAGTTAATACAATAAAGGCGATTGATTTAATCAACAGAAACTCAAAATATTATGTTATCTGAACTACTTTAATTATCTAAGTTGATTTGAAAAAAGAAAAAATGTGATAACATCATGAAATATATATACAGTGGTGGTCAGAATTATTGGCACCCTTGGTAAATATGATCAAAGATGACTATAAAAATAAATCTGCATTGTTTATCCTTTTGATCTTTAATTCATAAAATTTGCAAAAATCTAACCTTTCATTGAAGGAAAAGAATTGAAAGTGGGGGGGGAAATCACATTATGAAATAAATGTTTTTCTCCAAAACATGTTGGCCACAATTATTGGCACCCCTAGAATTTGCCTGGAGAACTGCAGAGATTAGTTGAGTCTTGAGTCTCAGAAAGCCTAAAAAAAATATCAAACAGCACCTACATCCCCACAAGTTGTTCGGGAGGGTTTCAAGATAAATCCTCCTCGCTCATCCAAAAACAATCTCCAGCATATTCAGTTGTCAGACACGACTGGAACTTCAAACAGGACCGGCTTCTGTGGTCAGATGTCAGACACGACTGGAACTTCAAACAGGACCGGCTTCTGTGGTCAGATGAAACTAAAAAAAAGAGCTTTTTGGCAGCAAACACATGGATAAAAAGTGCCCCATGCCAACGGTTAAATAACACTGGATTTTTAATGTCGTGGGCCTATTNAAAAAAGAAAAAATGTGATAACATCATGAAATATATATACAGTGGTGGTCAGAATTATTGGCACCCTTGGTAAATATGATCAAAGATGACTATAAAAATAAATCTGCATTGTTTATCCTTTTGATCTTTAATTCATAAAATTTGCAAAAATCTAACCTTTCATTGAAGGAAAAGAATTGAAAGTGGTCAGACACGACTGGAACTTCAAACAGGACCGGCTTCTGTGGTCAGATGAAACTAAAAAAAAGAGCTTTTTGGCAGCAAACACATGGATAAAAAGTGCCCCATGCCAACGGTTAAATAACACTGGATTTTTAATGTCGTGGGCCTATTTTCTGCTGGAGGTCCTGGACATCTTGTTCAGATACATGGCATCATGGATTCTATCAAATACCAACAGATAAAAAATCAAAACCTGACCGCTTCTGCTAGAAATCCAATAATGTGCCGTGGTTGGATCTTCCATCAGGACAATGATCCAAAATAAACATCAAAACCAACACAAAAATGTGTCTCTGAGCACAAAATGAAGCTTCTGCCATGACCATCCCAGTCAAGCCTAAAGAAAATGAGTGGAGTGAACTGAAGAGAAGAAGCACCAGCATGGAGCTGGAAATCTGAAGGATCTGGAGAGATTCTGCATGAAGGAATGGTCTCTGATCTCTTGTCAGGTGTTCTCCAAACTCATCAGGCATTATAGGTGAAGACTCAGAGCTGTTATCTTGGCAAAAGGAGGTTGCAAAAAGTATTGAATAAAAGTGTGCCAATAATTGTGGCCAACGTGTTTTGGAGAAAAACATTCATTTCATAATGTGATTTTCCCCCCACTTTCAGTTCTTTTCATTGAATGAAAGGTTAGATTTGTGCAAATTGTATGAATTAAAGATCAAAAGGATAAACAATGCAGATTTATTTTTTACAGTCATCTTTGATCATATTTACCAAGGGTGCCAATTATTCTTACCACAACTGTATATTTTTTACATTGTATATACTATAATAGTATATAAATAAAATAACATTTATACGTGGGAAACACCTGATATTATTGATAACCGATATTAAAACAATATACAATTTTGTATAAATAAATTAAAAATAAAACACTAAAAATTATAATCAATTGTTTTGAAATAATTTTAGGCTTCACAATATTATAATGCAGAGTAAAAAATGGTATTCATTTGCTGAAAATTTAATTGAACAGTGTTGTTATATTGTTAGAGTTTTTAAACTTTAAATGAGCAATAGGTAACAGCAAAATTAATATGAATGTAAAAAAACATTAGCATAGACAATTAAATAATCAATATAGAAAGATACTGATAAATATTACTCTAATACTCAGCTAGTTATATTATTACGTTTTTTTCAATTATGTCAGTTATGTATTTTTGTTTATTTCGATTTTTTTTTTAATCACTCACTCATCTCACAGACCAGTTGGAAACCTTCATGGACCACCAGTGGAGCACAGTTTGAGAACCACTGTTATTACATATGTCATTAGGTCTCTAATGGTGGATGTATTTACCATTCATAGGTAGCAATGGCTGTACGATAGTGTGTGTGTGTATAGGGTGCACTCTCATCAGGCCTAGCTGGTGGCAGAGCTCTTATCAGACAATGTCAGACCTCTGGGGCTGCCAGTTTGTTCCGTACCGATAGTGACTAAATTAAATCTAGATCCTCCACCAATTATTTCCCTTATGGCGGCAATAATTGTTCCCGTTAGCACCCGCAAAACCGTAATAGACGCCAGGGCGACCCGTATGTTTTGGTCTTGCTTTTGTTTGTGTTGGCCGTAACGGCACGTTAGAAGTGAAGTGATGTGTTCGTAAAGCCTATTTGCTGCCTGTTTTTGTGTGATGGTCCAGACTGCTTTCAAACCTGCCAGGCTCTTTTGTCACTGAGCATATATAAGCCCCCCTTGCTACACTCCCACTTTCCTTTGCTCCTCTCTCTCTTTGTTGCTCTAGCACAACATTAATATGGTGAATAGGCACTTCAGGGTTATTTGGGAGCTTTTCAGGGAAGTGTAAGCAGAGGGGAGAAGGAATAATGAGGTGTGGTGGCACAAAACAGACTAAATGAAGAGATAAGACAAGATTATTGTTGTGTAAATGGCAAAGTCAGCAAACCTCCTTTAGGGTTCTGCATAAATCTAAAATTACAGAATTGTAAAATTATAAGAAGCAGCACTGGCATCTCATGCACCAACCAGTTTGTGAATCATTACTTTTTATCACTATATGTTTTTTTTTCTGAAAGATTTATTTATTTATTTATTTTAAACCAATGCACGCACATGCTGTGAATGCTTTGAATTTCAAAGATTTGCAAGTGCTGAATTATTTGTGGAAGAAAACTCAAATGCTATGAATTTATTCATCCCAAAATAATCATGCATATTCATGAGTCCCCTCTGCATAATGTTTTGGGGGGAGGGGCAGACACAATAGTGGGTACATAGCAAATCTGGTGTCTGATATCATTTGTGACATCTTCTCTTTTCTCCCCTTAATCATAATGATAAAGTTTAATTTCTAAATAAGACAATTTACAAATTCCATATTAATGTATACAATGAAAGCTCCCTAAAACCTGTGGCCCATGCAAACGGAAGATAAGCAGGGTGAGCATCAGCCTCCAGCAGCAGGTAGCCTGTATCGAGGACAGCAGACATCACCCCTCCTCTGTACACAAACCCAACACATACATGCAAACACACTCTTATTTTGAGCTCTGAGGAGGCAAAGACTTTAAAAGTTTATTCTACTGCAAAATAGCCTGTATTTCTGAATGCTATTACAGAACAAGAGTGGGTTTACACATTGTTATGCTGTGGAAGCAGAAGTGTTTGTTTGAAATAAAAGCACCTCAGGGAATTGCTTGTGTTTGTAAATGCGGTGAAGTGGTTGGCATGGGATTCCACACAGTGTTCTGTAAGACATCTTTACTGCAATTGATTTAATTTTCATGGTTTACATTCTTTCACGAGAAAATTTTTGTGTTCCTTTCTTTTTCTTTTTTGTCTTTTCCCCGTTTCTTTCCTGTTTCCATTCTTGTCTTTTTATTTCCTTCACTCCCCTATTCTTTTTTTAACTTCCCCTTTCTTTACTGCATTTTTCTTTTGCTTTATTTTATCCCCTCCCTTCCCTTCCCTTCCCTTTTATTTTCCTATTTGCTTTCAATTCTTTTCTTCTTATCATTTCCCGTCTTTATTGTTTTCTGTCCTTATTTTTACCTTTTCTAATCCTGACTGCTATCTTTTTCCTTTCCTTTCCTTTCCTTTTAGTTTCCTTACTTTCAGTTCTTTTCTTCTTATCATTTCCCCTTTCTTTACTGTTTTCTGTCCTTAATTTTACATTTTCTAATCCTGACTGCTATCTTTTCCCTTTCCTTTCTTTGCCTGTTTTATTTTCTTCTTTCATTTCTTCTTTTTTCCTGTATTCTTTGCTTTTTCATTCTACTTTCCTCAATTTCCTTTACTTTTTATTTTCCTTTTGTTTCCTTTTTAATTTTCCTTACTCCCTTCCATTTTCTTTTCCTCTTTTCCTGTTTGCTTTCCTCTTTCATTCTTTTTCTTTTCCTCCTTTCCTGTTTTGTATCCTCTTCCCTTTCTTTTGTTTTCTTTTTTTTTCTTTCGCAACCGGTTTGTGTTTTAGCATGATGCCTCAAATTACATCTCATAGAGGAAAAAATGGACCCAGTGGATAATTTTAGATGAGCTCTGCTAAAGGCAATCTTTTTTTTTTTATGATTTTGGCATTCTATCTCTGTTTATTAAATCAGAGAAAATGCCCTCCCTTGGGAAGTTTTGGGCTTTTGACCAACGGCTGAAATCAATCCCACAACTGAAACGGTGTGATGAAATTGGACTCCCCACAAGGAGCAGGTTGGTCCAGGGAGATGTGGGTGAAATTTAGCTTTACTCTCATCTTTTTCCTCCTTTCTTCCCCCATTACACATCTCCTTTATCCTGGCAGGTTGTCAAGCAACCGTAAGGCGGCCGGAAAAAAAGGACGGAGGATGGAAAAAGAAGAGATTGCAGAGAGAGGAGACAGGCAGATAAAGAGCAATCTCCTCGGCTGGTTGTGAGGGTGTAGGTACACTCCAGATGGTGACCCAGAACTTGATGGGCTACACTGTGGAAATAACCCTCTCATTCTTGTCAAGAGACTCAGAAATCACTCATAGTCCAATAAAAACCCTCTTTCTTCGAGCCGCAGCCACCTCCATCACAATAAGAACACCTTTAGAGAATAAGATTCTGAGTAGCACCAATAAAGTTTCTTCATTTTGCTAGACATCTCTTTTAGACAACCAGTTCATGAGGGATCTACCAGGAACAGCATCAAATAGATTAAATGCGTGAAAGGTTAGTGCTATAAGTTTAACACGTGCTTTAATGTGCTGTTCTACAGAGATATTGTAGGAATTCTATAGATACTCTGGAATTCTATACTGTAGCACTTGAAACCTTTTTTGCTGCCTGAAGGCGTAGTTGCATTAAACTTTAAGCATTTTAGAGCTACTGTACTTACAGTTATGCATTTTTTTTTATTTATTATTATGCATATTATTTCCATGTCAGTCTTAAAATGCTTACAAGAACAAAAACAGCTTCAAACAAATCATATAGGAGTTGTGAAGGGGAGATTCACATTACTTGCTTTTAGAGACCTGAAAAGATGCCATACATATAATGTGTGTAAAAAGAGCTCATTGTGTTTGACCACATTGCTTTACTTCACTTCATTTTTGTACCTAATTTCTTAATCTTTTATTAAAAGATTTATGCTTTTTAGTTTAGAGTAGCAGGAAAACGTGAAGGCCATAAAGAGACAAGAAGATTTAAGCTTGTCTGTGCAGTCCACGCAAACAGAATTCTCTCTGCTTTTGGATATAAAGATGGATTTCTGTGTTGATTTGTATTTTAAAAAGGTGTTAGCCAAAAGATGAGAATTTGATAGTAATATGTAATATTCATAATTAACAGCGTTGTCCTTGCCTTACCATCAAATGCACAATCACATCTGCTTTTCAGCTTTGCTGACTAAAATGCCCCCGTCTCCTGGCACCATAGGATATCCAAGTTTAAATAATCTAGTCTAAATCCATATCACCTCACTAAGCTTTACATAATCAAGTGAAATCTGCATGTTGCAACCTCATTCGCCCCTGCTCTGGTACATGTCGCATGTACATTGCATTAATATGTGCAGTGCCGCCCTGTTCCTTAGGAGATTCGCCGGTACATTTGTGTGACCAGAATCCTAATAGTTAGCTTGTGCCTTACAGATTAAGCCACCTGTAGTCAATGCACATGGCAGGAAGGTGACTTCAGATTTTGTGATTTTGATTTTGTCCTCTGTGCTGTCTGTTTGCATGATGATGCGATGTAGTTTGTCTTTCAGGCCCAGAGAAGGTTTGACGTGATGTTGTTTTTAGAATTGTTTTTAGTGAACATTAAACAATTAAACACTAGGTGAAATGTAATGAAATTATACACTACAGTTTAAATGTTTGGGGTCTGTCAGATTTTTAAATGTCTTTTATATGCTCAAAAAGGCTGCATTTAAAAAAAAATAAAAAATACAGTGAAACCAGTAATATTGTGAAATATTATTACAATTAAAATGACAGTTTTCTATTTTAATACATTTTAAAATGTAATTTATTCTTGTGATGGCAAAGCTGGATTTTCAACATCATTACTCCAGTTTTCAGTGTCACGTGATCCTTCAGAAATTGTAATATGCTGATTCAGTGTTCAATAAACATTTTTTATTATTTACAGTATTTTGAAAACTACATATTTTTATGAAAACTATGATCGATTTTGTTCAGGGTTCTTTGATGAATAGAACATTTAAAAGAACAGCATTTATTTGAAATATAAATCATTTGTAACATTATATTGTAAATGTCTTTATTGTCACTTTTGATCAATTTAATGTGTCCTTGCTGAATAAAAGTAAAGATTTTATTTTGAAATAAAAGATTTTAGAAAGTTTCAAAGTTTAGCCCTGTTCCTACTTTTGATTAACACTGTCGGATATTAATCAACCCAGACAGCAACTTAGTGTTGGCCCAGATCTGGCCCACATCTGGTCCGTGTGTAATCCACATGTACCAGATGTGGGCCAGATCTGGGCCATACTATGTTGCTGTTTGGGAAAACATTTACAAAAGTAGCAATATTAAAGTCAGCTATTGAATCCACCCTGTGTCTCTCTTCATGCAGTAAGAAAACAGAATATTTAGACTTTGTTTACTCAAGAATCACTAAATAGGACTTATTTTATGCTCACAAATATTAACAAAAGTTAGCTGAGATGAAAAAAATAATTTCAGAAGGCCATTAAATTATGCAAAGACCATTACAGTTTAGGTAGAGTAACAACTACACCCACAGCAAGCGTCCACCTGCCATTTCATATCTCCCACCTGTTGGTAGAAATACAAACTGAGGTTAATTCTGAAGTACTGTAGAGTGTTTGCATTTGAGAGAAAGCCAGGTTGGTATTGCAGTTGCTAAAAGCAAAGTGGTTCCTCACCGGTGTGTCTTTGTGCAGCATATAGAGAACGAGAAGAAAGACAAAAAGAACCCATTGAAGTGAAACAAAATAAACAGTGTCTTCTGAAGGGCTGTACTGTATATTCATTGAAGCCACTGAGGTAAAGAGGACCCTGTGGAGTAAAGGCAAGTTCACAATAGCATTCACAACCATCTTTCTCAGGCCTTAGAATAAGAGGGCACAAAGAGAAAGTGAAATAAAAGTAAGACAGAGAGCACATATTCACTGCTACATCCTTATTATTGCTGTAGACTCATCTTGAATTATTGAACGCTTCAGAGCTTATGATTGCTCAGATGCACTCAGAGGCTGAACAATTGACTAAGCCTTGACTTGTTGGGGTTACAGCAATTTACTTGTTTATCTTGCATTATCGATTGTTAAACTATGGCAAAGGTATAAAGTTTGTGTACTAAGATAACCCTCATTTTCAGTTCATACAGTATGTCCCTTATTTACTCACCATTTTGTTAATAGATCTTCAAAGTAAAAGTCTTTAATCCTTCCAGCTGATTCTTATCACCAGAGCTGCTAAAACCTGATGCTTTCTCCACGGATCCATTTAAAAATCATTAGGATGCTCTTCGGCAGATTTCTACTGACACTTATGTTAATCAGTGCTGTTAATGTAACCTTATTTAGATGCTGAGATGACACAGGAGGCTTAAAGCGCTGATGGTGGCGTCTCATTGACTTTTGCAAGCCTGTGTCCTTCTTTCTTTTACCTAATCACCCTGGGTTGGACAGCCAGGATTGTTTTCATCTGGAAATGGTGCATGCAGCTGTAGTTTACCCACAAACAAACACACCACTATGACACACTCTACATTAGCGATGTGACCACTTGTGGAAATAAAGGGTGAAAGAGTTGTTCGTATGGTGGGTTGTTCCATCTTATTATCTTATGTTATCTTTTAATTTATTTATTTAGCAAGGATGCATTAAATTGATAAAAAGTGACTTTTATGTGGTTGAAATAAAAATGTCAAATATACTCCCGAAATTTTTTTATTAAAAGCTTGACAAAAATATTAAGCAGCAGAAACATTTACAAGATGCTTTAATCGAAAGCGACTTAAAAACGAGTCAAGGATTGTGTTTTCCATGTGATTTACCGCGCATACAGAAGGGAGACACATCTCCGATAACAACTAGTAGCTCAGTTAGTTTTCAGTACACACTGCATAGTCTCGTTCCATTCGCACTTTTGCAGTTGTTGCTTAAAGTCCCTAATTTCTGTAAATGCGGTTGTCGCTACCTGTATTTTTCGGGAGTTAATTCGGTTGTAGAATGTGGTTGTCACTTCCGTCTTTTACTGAACTGTGTGTGTACAGAACGCGATTAAGCACTAAAAGGTGAACTGACAACCGAATTTAGCTGCAGTGTGTATGTGGAATAAAGTATGCCGAAGCGAACAAATCGTAGGAATCAGTTTTTTCACTAGACAGTGGCTGGAGTTAGAGACACCGTATAATCCTTGAATATCTTTTAAATGTAAACAAAATGAATCATGCAACTAAAATATATGCAAATTAATCTGAATAAAAAAGAATCAAGCTTTTGAATCAGAATCAAATTAGGAAATTTGAATTGACACCCAGTCCTATTTATAAATGACCATTTTCTTTCATTTTTTTAATCAACGCATGACTTACCAGAAATAAGCATTTTCATCTCTAAATATTTTCTTGCTTAGATCTAAAGCTTATTTGAATTTGTTTTAGATAATTGTAGGACGTTATGGTGCTTTGGAAGCCCATTGACTCAGTGTTAATTTTGACAAGAAATTTTAATTTAGTTTTAGTCTTAGTCTTTTGACTATAATTCTTTTTAGTTTTAGTCAAGTTTTAGTCATCTGATTTGTTTTAATTTTAGTCTTATTTTAGTCGACTAAAATTGCTTGGTATTTTAGTCGACTAAAATTGCTTGGTATTTTAGTCGACTAAAATAAGACTAAAATCAATAACAGATTTACTAGACAATTTTTTACCGCTGGTATAGGAAACAAACTTAACCAAAATATATAAAACACAAATTCAACTTTATTTCAACACAACTGTGTCTTTATTTCAATTCAAAAGCTTTTATGCAGCAACATCTAACGGCCGTTGCAGTGACGCGATGACTTTACCAGTCGGCGATTGGCTCTTATTTAGAAGGCGGGACTTATTCGGCCATATTGCGCGTTACACTTTCTCCCATTCAAAACAATACGAGTGACACGTCTTGTGTTATTCTATAGTCTTTGCGCGAGCTCAGTCAAAGACTGAATACCTTCGCTTCACGTCTCAATAAGTCAGGCTCTGATTGGTTCTCTTCTCATGCAGTCTCGCCTGTTCCGTTTTCCGTTTTTGTTCATTCCTCGCATCTCTCCCGTCTGCTGATTGGATTTTCGTCACAGTCTATTTTCGTCTCGTCCTTTATTCGTTGACGATAATGTCAATCAATTTAGTCATAGTTTTAGTCTTCATCAGTGACTTCTTTTTTAGTTTTCGTTTCGTTTTCGTCAGCAAAAATATATTCGTGACGAAAATAATGACGAAAATATTTAGTCAACGAAATTAACACTGCATTGACTGGGCAGCTGCCTTAGATTCAGGACACAGCCAGAGTTCTGATTTTGCAGCAGGGCTTTATGGATATCAGCACAAGGAAGCTGCACTTCTGAGGGCTAAGAGAGTCAAACTAGCTGTGACCCGATGTATGTTACAAACTCATTTCTGTCACAACATTACTAGAAACAGTATGATATTTGCCATGCTATTTGACTGTGTACTTTGAATATGTTCGCTGGCCTGAGGTTGTTCTAATATAAATAATGAATGACTAAAATATAGGAAGCTGATGATATGTTGACAGATTTAATTGTATTTAAAGTCATTGCTTGAGATGTTGTTATAGATGTTCCATTCATGTCCATCTGTAATAATTACTTAACATCTGTCAAAGCTCCACAATTATCTTTCTTTATTGAGCAATGCACAGTGAATGGAACAAATAGTTATGAGTGTGTGTGTGTGTGTGTGTGTGTGTGTCACCCCACACCATCTGGAATAAAGGTGTTCACAAGCATGCTGGTGCGCAATGGGAGGCTGTTAGATAACCACGCCCTAACAGACAGAAGATTCATATGATCCTTCAAGAGCCCATTTAATCATTCGCTCTGCTGATAAGAGCCCAACTTTTACACCGCACCTCTAAACCGAGTAATGACACTCGGCGCATCTAATTATAACACACCTTTTAAAACCTTATCAAGGTTAAATGGGTTTATAAGATGTACACAGATGTTTATAATTTTGATTAATTGCCTCAACTAATTCATATTTAATCTGTTTCGAAATCTCGTACATTCCCAAAAAGCTCTTGTGATTCACTGATGACTCAAAAGAAAATATCCAGGCTGGGAGACGCAGAACGTTTGAAATACGGGAAGATGTGGCTGCGTTTAGTCTGTCTTAGCATTTAATTATCAGCCCAGTGTATTTCTGTTCATTATCTTGACTGATTTTGCCATCCAGAATTCACAGTGTGCACGTAAACAGCGCTCTGAACAGCACCTCTGTTTGTTCATCATAGTCTTGCTTTAATCAAGCCAATCATTCATCAAGGGAATTGCGGAGTGATAAACTCAGCATGCGATCTCAGTCTAAACATGAAATGTTTATGAGGGCAGTGTCTCACCACAGCACAACAGTCAGAAAGCCCTGGTCTCTGAATTAAAGCCTCTTTGAGTGTAATGGCCTTTGTGTCACACACACACATACATAGGTATATGTCACCATGACAGAAAACTCTGTGATTGTAACGTTCATGATAGTAAGTAGTCATTTAGCAGGTGCTTTAAGAGCGACATACATTACAGGAACAATCCCACTGGAGCAAGCTGAGGTTAAGTGTCCTGCTCAAGGGCACAGCGGCAATAACTCATGGATCACCTCTTGCATGAATCAAACTTCCTTTTAGTTACCAGGGCTGTGTTTCCCAAAAGCATTGTGAGCTAAGT
The DNA here is from genome assembly GCA_003731715.1 of Anabarilius grahami. NCBI lineage: Eukaryota > Metazoa > Chordata > Actinopteri > Cypriniformes > Xenocyprididae > Anabarilius > Anabarilius grahami. Next base: position 3,637,542 of record RJVU01062584.1, on the reverse strand, counting down.
TGATTGTATAAAATGGGTGGCAATGGTGTTCACGATCAACTTGGGGTCACAGTGCTTTTGGGAAACGCAGTCCAGGCCTAATTGTATGCCATATCACCAGATGGAATAATAAAATAGAATAGAACAGAATAGAAATTTTTTTTTTTGTGCGGCATTATTTATATTTTCATAGACTTCAGAATATGATACAGTTGATGCATTCTGTCTTGGCTTTTATCCAAGATCTTTCTGGAGTCATGTCATACAATCTGACAAACAACAATCATAAAGAACTGAAAATAAAAAAAAAAGAAATCAGCATAGTCAAGTATTTAAAGAGGACCTATTATGCCCCTTTTCACAAGATGTAATATAAGTCTCTGGTGTTCCCAGAAAATATGTCTGTGACGTTTCATCTCAAAAAACCCAAGCTTGTAAAATTTGCCCCGATTTGGGTGTGAGGAAAAACACACCGTTTTTGTTTGTGTCGCTTTAAATGCAAATGATCTGCTGCTCCTGGCCCACTTTCCAGAAGAGGGCGGAGCTTTAACAGCTTGCGCTTCAGTTGCTCAAACAACAACAAAGCAGGAAAATCTCACGCAGCCAAAATGACGTTTTTCAGTAACGTTGTTCAGCCTTACGTTGTTCAAACCGAAAGCGGACACTGATGGAGAGACTCAGGAAGAAGTAACAACATTTAGAATACATCTGGACGTTTCTGAATGGTTAGTGGATAAATTTATGTTGTTGCTGTGGAGTTGATTCACCTCATCGACTAGCATGTGCCGTCATGTTAATCTTTTGTGCAAATCCAGCTTTGAATTGACCCTCGTTTTTGAAACATTCCGCCGTAAAAATACAGCATGGCAACAACACTCTACTTGAACAACTCTTCCTCTTCTCTAAAGCAGCCCAACATGGCCTCACCCCCTTTGTTGTGTGTTCTCGGGGGTAGGGTTAATGTAAATTTTGGGGTTTATGATGTCACCAACCCGAGAAGAAGCTTGTTGTAGTTTCTACCAGTCTTTTGTTGTAGTCCTTAAAAAGCAATTACTGTTAAAGAAAATATCCCCCTTTGCATTGATCTTTGAGCATCGTAACTTTGCAGATGTTGTTTAAGCTCAAACAGCAACATTACACACAAACTAAAGTTAAAAAAGTGAAATCATAATTAAGGACCCCTTTAATAAACAAGCATGCAAAAAGATGCGTAGAGCGATGTTAATAAAGAACATTTGAATGGCAAAGATGCAGGCAAAGATTCTTTTGTGGTCCGGCTTAGTGTTGCTAGAAGGCTGAAGTCAACAAGTTCAACATATTTAGTTGATTCCACCGTGCACATACAGTATTTACATCTGTGACTGTTGTGACAGAGTTTCTCAGAGCTCAGGGATTGATTTCAAATCAGAGTCTTTGGCTGTAATCCTCACACACAAGTGTGCTGAGCTCTGCCACAACTGCAGCTGAACTCAGGGTTTGTCTTTACTGCCCATAAACTGTTCATCTTGTGTTAACCTTGATGTGATGATTCTCTCCCTCGAGATAAACATCACAAAGCCAGTCCACACCAATATGGCATCAAGTCTGTCCTGCTATCAATCTCAGAGAGGGGTTATCTGTGGAGGAGAGCTCAGCTGTCTCATTCTTCTCCATCTGATGTCTACCTCACTACACTTATAGTCTCCATCACACACTTAGAGGATAATGAGATTTTTTTTTTTTTGCTTTTTTTTTTTTCACCATATTTCTCAACTAGAGATGAGACACGGGGATTTATTTGCGAGTATTTAGTGAATCTTTAAGGCATTGTCATTGTATTCTTGCTTTTTGTCTCTGAATTTTTTGTGACATTGTGGACAAAAGCTGAGAAACGAATACATTTATTCTGTCCAGTGTTTGATACATTATCGTTCGTAGCATGAGATAGTACAAGCATGTTCTTACACTGTGTTTTAGCCATGCGGCAAATTTTCAGCCTCAAGTAATTTGTCCACACTGACAGTGAAAAACCCACATGATGCAACACAATCACACCCAATCAAGGCATATGAAGTTTGATAAAGTTAAGAGTAGCAGGATTTTGCACCAATGATATTTCACTAATATAGATTAATATGAAAGAGATTTTATTGCTTGTCGTATTTTAATGCTGCACTTTTAGGACAAAGTGTTACTGTACATGTCATGTGTTTGTATTGGTAAAGCACTTACCAGAAATGCCTGCTTTACGGAATTTGGTCATAGTCATCATTTGAAATGTTTATTTGACTTTGTTTTTAAGTTGATTTTCTTAATTTTTTTTAAAATACTTTTTCTAATTCATGCAGCGACCACTATTAGTAATATTACTTCTGTGTCTTCTGTGTAATAAGGCAGTGCTGCTATGCCAACTCATAGACCGTCTGCCAGTTTGCTGAATAAAGTCAGATGAACTAATTATCTCTTCCAGACTTCGTGCTTAAGAGCAAAGAAGGCCCTGCTCTCAGACTCCAACAGAGAGACGATAAACTTCACAATTACACACACACACACACACACACAAACACACACACACACACACACACAGATTCATCTGTAGGATCATTGGTGCACAGTTCTTGGATATGAGAGAGATCTTTCTCTATATATACTCGTAAACAGCTTTCTTCCCTTCAAATCTGGGGCTGATTATCTTCCATCAGTGAGTGCAGGATGGTTGGTTTTGTTGGGTGAGAAAGGGTCTTGCACTCGGGGGAATGGATTCAGAATAAACATGCTAATCAGTTTAATTCATTTGAACTTGTACTCTTTGTCTGCAGGGTTAGAGTTCCCTGCCAAGTCATGTCTATTTTCAAATGCCTCGTTTCCCTCCCCTCTACTTTCCTCTCTGTCTTTTTTCCCCCATCATGATCTGTTAATTATATGGTCATTGTCTGGAGTATGTTAGTACATTGTGCTCCGTCATTCACAGTGGCCGGCCTGATTCATTCATATAAGGGGAAACAATGGTGCAGTGCACGACTGCACGTATAATCAGCTTTCTGCGCTGGTGAGCTTTAATAGGTCAAACGCAGAGGGCGATAGGGACGTACCCAAAGCTTGTTCTCAAGAGTAAATAAAAGACATTTTCATGGGTCTCATTAGCATAGCAGTGTGGATAACGTCATGAAGTTTCAGTTGGGATGCAATATATCGGTATCATATTGGTTGTTGATATTGGAGAACTTTTTTAAAGGGGTCATTGATTATGATTTCACTTTTTTAACTTTAGTTAGGGTGTAATGTTGGTGTTAGAGCATAAACAACATCTGCAAAGCTACAATGCTCAAAGTTCAATGCAAAGTGAGATATTTTATTTTAAAGAATTCGCCGTTTAAAGGGTTATGTAAGAGCCAATTTGATATGTCAATAATTTGTTTATTTTGTTTGTTTACAGTGTTGATAAGTAATAACAAAATATAATTTGTTATTTTCTTTGAGAGGCAATTCTGATATTTCCATTATCATTATTATTTCTTATGTTTTCTGTATGTGCAATTTATGGATGTATAATTTATGTTCTGTTTCTTTAACTGCCACACCCACTGGTTGTCACGTGAGATTGAGGGGGTTCAGGCAGAAAAGGAATTGGGAGAAACAGTTTTCTTACCGTTGCTGTCATTTATGGATAAAACTTGTGTTTAAACGTTTAAGGAAACACAAGACAAAAGTTTAACAAGTGTAATATTCTAAGATACAACCAACAGGATTTGTGTATATTTTTGTATTTTTGATTAAACTCGCACTTGTTTACGGACTTTGGACTGACTTCTGTGATGAGTAAGAACCCATTTTTCCTGCACTGTATTCCAGTTAAGTTAATCTATTTTAATCTGATTTTGCATCTACAGGTTAGTTCACCCAAAAATGAAAATTCTGTCATTTATTACTTACCCTCATGCCGTTCCACACCTGTAAGACCTTCGTTAATCTTCAGAACACAAATTAAGATATTTTTGTTGAAATCCGATGGCTCAGTAAGGCCTCCATAGCCAGCAATGACATTTCCTCTCTCAAGATCCATTAATGTACTAAAAACATATTTAAATCAGTTCATGTGAGTACAGTGGTTCAATATTAATATTATAAAGCGATGAGAATTTTTTTGGTGCGCCAAAAAAACTAAATAATGACTTATTTAGTGATGGCCGATTTCAAAACACTGCTTCAGGAAGCTTCGGAGCATAATGAATCAGCGTATCGAATCATGATTCGGATCGCGTGTCAAACCGCCAAACTGCAGAAATCACGTGACTTTTGCGCTCTATATAAGTCGTTATTATGTTTTTTTGCGGCACCAAAAATATTCTTGTCGCTTTATAATATTAATATTGAACCACTGTACTCACATTAACTGATTTAGATATGTTTTTAGTACCTTTATGGATCTTGAGAGAGGAAACGTCATTGCTCCCTATGCAGGTCTCACGAAGCCATCGGATTTCAACAAAAATATCTTAATTTGTGTTCCGAAGATTAACGAAGGTCTTATGGGTGTGGAACGGCATGAGGGTGAGTAATAAATGACAGAATTTTCATTTTTGGGTGAACTAACCCTTTAAGGACTACAACAAATGGCTGGTAGGGACTACAACAAGCTACTTCCTGGGTTAATGACATCACTAACCCTAAAATGTACATAAACCTTGCCCCCGAGAACACGCAACAAAGGGGGCAAGGCCATGTTTTTTAATTAAATTTACTTAGAGAAAATGTCATAGGTCTTGCATGTATATGCACAAAAATAATGCACAAAATACAATGTAAAATAGGTCAAAATGACTTATCACTCTTAAAGTGCAGATGCAAGTGCCATGTTTTATAGTGTTATGCGAAGCATTTCTCTGTTGTTACGCTGCATTTTTATCAGAACTCACAGTCCCCCATACCTCATGTTTTTTGCAGCATGATTTTGCTGAACCCATTCAGTAAAATCTCCTGTGTCTTATGCTTAAAAAGCCTCTTGCACCCACACATACTCACAAACACACTCTCATACAGTACAATGACAAGCCTCTCCATTATGAAACTATCTCCAGCCAAAGTGTCCAATTATCGGACCTACTCAGCTGAGTCTTCACACATGGAAGGGCACACACTGAGGCCAGCACGGCACAAAATTCTCCCTTTCTCTTTTTCCTCCTTCCTTTCACAAGTTAGGTACACAGTGCGAAAAAGGAGCAGAGAAAAAGAGGCAGAGAGCGAAAGAAAGCGAGAGACGGAGGAGAGAATGGGCAAAAATCAAACACCATTTGCATAATGTGGCTTTTGTCCCCATTTTCAGTCTCTTTAACTATCACATCTAATTAGAGCTCCAGACTGCCAGCCAGAGATAGGGCTGTGTGTGTGTGTGTGTGTGTGTTTGGGTCTGTTTTCATGATTGTGTGAGATAAAGAGGCTTTGCTGAGTCCCAGGCTGGCTCGTTCCTCTCCCAGGAGACTGCTTATGACAAATAAGATTAATGTAGTCCCTCTGTCACCAGACCGCAGTCCTGCAAGTGATAGGTGACTTTTTCAGCTGGTAGCCGAAGTACATGCTGGTCAGTGCATGCTTGAGCTGCTGGCCATTTGGACCTTGATGGAGACCAGCCAAACGATAGGTCAGACATGGGGTCACAGACTGTTACCCGTAGACTGTACTCTAATTGCGGTAAGGAATACATCCACTAAAAATCCTGATATAGAAATCTACTCTTTGTGAGACCCTGTTCCTGTCGTGTAGCCAAGACACACGTGCCATGGGAAAAGCATCGTGGGGGCACCCTCTGGTCTGTTTGTGTTTTAATGAAATATAATTCTGAACCCATCTGCTTGTCAGAGACGTTGCCAGGTAGGCTATGCTGCTATTTGCAAAACTGGAAATCTGACAATCACATGTTTAGGAAAGTTTCTCTAGATTTAAATGTGGTTTTGTGAGTATGATGACTGATTTGACTTTTTATTGAAATTTAGTCTTGTATTTTGATTGCAGCCATTATGGCGTTTTTCCAATACCAGTATTTTTGTTTGCCCTGGGTCTTTTTATTTGTGCTTAGGGTTGACAGCTTGACTGAACAGACGGTATTCAGCATTTCTATTAGGTGGGGCAACAGCCAATCAGAGAACTTTCATATAATGCTGTTAGGCCAAAATGACAACTTCAGTGTTTAGGAGTTTGCCCTTTGTTGTTCATTTAGGGGTGAGTGGCAATGGTTGTAAAACTTACTGCTTTAACATCTGTAACTTGTTGTGTTGTTTTGCACGATTTATTTCTCATTTTGATGCAATTTACCCACATTTATGTGCTACAGGTTAAAGTCGTTTTGAAATCTACAATATATTCCCAGACTGTGTTAATTAATGTGCTGTTGTTACAACCAACCCTACTACCAGCGTGAATTGTAACAGATGAGTTGGGATGTAATACTGTAGAAAACATGGACATCAGTTTAATTAGTTTTGTGATTTGTTAAACAAACTGATCATTTTTATTCCTATTCCCCACCAACCCTTTCCTTAAACTCCAGCCCATTTTATTTTAAAGGTGCAATATGTAATATTTTTGCAGTAAAATATCCAAAAACCACTAGGCCAGTGTTATATATTTTGTTCACTTGAGTACTTACAATATCCCAAATGTTTCCAATTATTCGTAAATAATATTTACAGCAGTTATTAATGTTGTGCATTGCTGTTTGGCTGCCAGTGGTGTGGTCCTTTCTGAATGAAGCCAATAATTCTGCCGATCTAACTCCTTTGGGATCAAATACATTTGTAGTTCTGACGTCTGTTAAAACAGATAACAGCACCACGTATCCCAGATATATTGTAAACTTGTTGTGAACATTCTGAGTGTGTTTTGTTGGCCTTCCTCTGGTAGTTGTAGCTGCTGTCTCCATAGACTTAAACAGAGCGCGCAGCTGTGACCGGACACAAATATGGCGGCGGGCATAGCGGAAGTGACGTCTTTGAAACCCATGGATAGCGGAAGCGGCGCCAGCGACTGTGTCATAATAAAAGTTCCGCTGCTCGTGAGGCGTGTGTTGCGCAATTGCTCCAGCGGCCTCGTTCAGCTCCCACAACACTCAGTCCTGCTCTGCTTCATACTACAGTAACGTTAATAATCACATCCATGAACATGATTTGTTCCCGAGTCCAATCCCTATTCTTTTGCACCGTCCGTTGAGGTGGAGACCACATGTCCAAAGATTCCACTCTAAAACTTGCCGTCATCAAGCTATGCCTTTGTTTTGAATAGACCTCTAGTGGACAGAATTATTACATACTGCACCTTTTTGCATTTTAATAAAAAAAAGGATAAAATTAGAAAAAATATTATTGTAAAACAGCAAACAAGCTGAAAAAAAAGCAATAGCCAGCTAAGATCCCACTCTTCCTTCAGAGTGCTCTCCAAAGCCCTCCTCCTTCAAAAACACACAAATGTGTACAGCAGGGAACAAACAAAAGTGTCATGAGAGACAGTGTTAAATTACCACATGTCTCAAAGCACATAACATTGCAGTAATAATGAACATAATCAACTTAAAGAGCTCTGACCTATACCACCTGACTGCTGCAGGTTCATTTCTGCGTTGATAGTATTGCAATTGAAACACATAAATTTGAGTCATGAACGGCTCAGAGTATAACATCACGGGTTTCCATCTCTTCCAAATTACAGTAGTTATGACATATGGTGAGCAGAAGCTTGTTGTTTTGGTTTAGGAGGAACTGTATAAGGTGGCTGCTGTTTTGTTTGCAGTGCTTGTGACTGATGTCTGTCTGGCCCCATTTACACTTGCGTTTTGGTTTTAAAATGGGGTTTTAAAATGAAAACGATCCTCGTCTACACTGGCGTTGCCATAGCATTTCAGAAACGTTCTCCGTCTACACTACACGACCGAAAACAGGTGTTTTCGAATGCTATGCTAACTCTGCATAGCATT
>RJVU01062584.1:3608446-3625685 GCA_003731715.1 Anabarilius grahami | reverse complement strand
ATAATGCCTACAATTTGTATTGTTATATGATTACTTTACTTAGACAAAAATTTTTTATATGATTTTATAAATATATATATTTTTGTAAATATTTAAAATATATAAAAAGGCCAAATCTCATTCTCATTTTAGCTCTGATGCTTTATGCATAGTAGCTGTTTGTCATGAAACAGGTAGTTAGTATACATATAAAGTTATTATCACACTCTAAAAAATTCTGGGTTGTTTATACCAATATTTGACACAAACATGGGTTGAAACAACGCAGCATTTTTTTGTGCAAACATACCTACTCATTAGGGGTCCAAGCAGCGAAGATGCTGAAACCCTATTGTATTTGACTGATCTTCTTCTTCTTCTTCCCCCTCCTTTTTTCTCCTCCCCTCATTTTTTCTCCCCTAAAAGTGTATGAGCGTCAAAGACCTTAAATCATAGAGATCCCAAAATTGGCAGGATTGTCCCAATCGTGCACCGCTACCCAGGCTCAGAGTCACACAACCGTCCGACACTAGTTGGCTCTATATGAAGGAAATATGCATTTTGGATCATAACTATGGAACCCTATGGGCTAGAACAAAGATTTGACCTGAAAACCCAGGAGAAACTCTTGGTACAAATTAAACTGTTCAGTTGTGGCTTAATGGTCAGAGAGTCAGCAGACTTGTAACCTAAAGGTTGCAGGTTCGAGTCTTAGTACCAGCAGAAAATGTAGGTGGGGGAGTGAGTGAACAGCACTTCTACTCTCATCTCACAACTGAGGTGCCACTGAGCAAGACACCTAATCGCTCCCTGGGCAAAAAATGGCTGCCCACTGCTCCGGGTGTGTTCACGGTGTGTGTGTTAAATACTCACTGCTGTGTGTGTGCACTTGGATGGGTGAAAATGCAGGGCACAAATTCAGAGTGTGGGACACCATACTTGGCTACACATCACGTCTGATACTTTGATTTTTAGGGGTGAACAGACTGCTTACAGACCATATTACTGAATTTGTGTTGATCCCATCAACACTGCAACCAAACTCTTCTCTCAAACTTCTTCCCTCTTTCTCCCTCTTCTAGTGATTTTGAGTTCCCCTTTGCTGCTCCTTCCCCCCCAATCACCGGCTTGTTCCCACTAGGCTCCATCTGCTCGTGGAGGGGGCCGCAGCAGCTGCAAAGCCTGAATCTTGCGCTCCTCTGTGCTTGCCTGCCTGCCACTGCACACGAGCACCAGCTGTAAACTAGCCTACGCAGCCTATAGCACTGCTGCTAAAAATCACAGAGAGATTAGGCAGGTGATTAGTTAGTGATAGCACAGAGTGGATGGGATTTTAGGTAATACTGGTTAACAATATAGAAAATGGACATGTTTGAGAGTACTTTATGTCTGAAAAGCTTACTCAAATAATTAATACCAACTCATAATGTAATAGGGTTAGGGTCCGTACATAATATCATCCTCTGGCCTCTGTATTATAGTTGTTTTTGTTGATGTTTTTTCCAGACAAAATTGGATAGGATTTTCACAAGAACAACATATGGTGTAAAAATGTTGTATCATCATAATAGCATCTTTGTTTACATTCATTTAAAGTATATAGGCACAATGTCATTTACTTAGTTGAGTTTTCAGTTTTCAAATGTAATGAACTTGGCAGCACTTTGTTTCAATTTAAGTTGGTTTGAAGTGAAAGCAAATGCCCTTTTGAATCAAATAAATGTACTAATATTGCTAACTGGAAGGAATATATTGAGCGGGATGTGATATTTGTAAATAGGTGGCAAAAACTTGAAGGTTTTATGGAGTTCTGCATTTTGTGAAAGCTTCAGAGCAGTGGGGTTGATAACAAAAGTTAAAGTTAAATACTATTGTCATATTAAGAAAGAAAGAGCTGTGAAATGTTTTCATACTTTTAATAAACCTTTGAAATTAGACCCTATTATCTTTTAGAACTAGAATCTTTGCTTGGATCATAAAATTTGCCTTTTTCATAAACCTAACCCCATCAATTCAAATCAGAGAATTTAGGCAGTTACTTATAGGAATAAGTAGTTGGGATTTTATGTAATACTGATTAAACAATATAAACAAGTGCATGTTTAAGAGCAGTTTATGTCTGGGAATGACAGCAGTGCACTTGGACATTTGTATTCTTTTATAATATTTCAGTACTTGATATTTGCTTCTGGTGTTATTTTTACTTATTTGTTATTTTTGAAAAACAGCAAGGATATGTTTTCTATTTTGTACATTTATGGCACAAGAACAAAATATATCTAAAGCAAATGCCCATATCATTTGAATAAAATAAATGGCTTCTGATATTGCTGGGATGGGATGCTGGGATAGAGGTGCTGAATACGACCAAGAGAAACGAGGAACAGACCAAGTTTGAGGTGTCACTGTTATTTCATATTGACTTAATGCCATAATGTTCGAGAAAGAAGGAATGAAGAACTTTAAAATGTTTTCATTCTTTCAAATAAACACAAAATATATCTAAAATACATGTCTGATTCAGTTTAATTTATGAAATGTGTATTTTGTCAAACCTTATACCTCAGAAACATGGCGGTCGCCGTGAACGTGGAAAAAAAATGAGACTGAGAGACGAATAACAGCATCAATAAATCATTCTCGTCCAATGTTGTTCCCGGGAGATTTCTGATGGATGAAATTAAGCACTTCCATCTCCATCTCCCACCTGATCGCGCGCGTATAAATCCCAGCAGCTGATCAGCAGAGCTCAGACATCAAACCGACACCGCGCGAGCAGAGACAGCAGCGGACACCTCTCTCTCCCCCCGCTTTAACAGCAGCAACAGCAACAACAGCTTCTCCGGAAACGTGCTCGCATTTAAAGCTGCCCATTTTTGGAGCGCTTCCATTTGGGTCTGAGCGCACTCTGACACTCGGGCTCAGGGAGGCGGATCTGCTGCTGCTGCTGCTGTTGCTGTCGCGCGCGCTGTCCAGTGCTGAAGTTGCATTTCGCCTGTGCGGAACGGCTCGTACACTGCTGAAGCAACGGAGCTTCCGCGTCTTTCCCCCCGCTCAGGTGTTTGACTTACAGCCCTGCAGGACCAACTCTTCTATTGTGCGGTGGATAAAGAGAGGATAACGTGCTGGAAGAGGCTTTCAGCTCTGCGCTCTAAACATGCCAAGGTCTTTTTTGGTGAAAAAGGTGAAGCTAGATGATTTCTCATCCACGGAACTTGAGAGCGCGTACGGCAGGTCCAGGACCGATCTTAGCTTTCGGATACACGATAAAGGTAAGTGGAAATGTTTATTTAGCACACTTTCACCTAAACCAGGCATGGTTTTAGATGTAACCAAGGTTTTGGGGTTCATTTACTGTATAAATTAAACTCTGCAGGAAGGAAAGTAGATATTAAGTTACAGGATTGTGCACCTCTGTGGCGTTGCTTGTGATTTATGTGAAACCATAATGGGAATGCAAACATAATTAGAGGGATTCCAGCACTGGAAAATGCATGGTAAAATTCACACGCATGATGCATGCCATATGAAAATCTGCTGCTGGTAACAAACGCTTAACTTCTCAGCAACTTGGAGCCCAGTCACTTCCAGATGAGCTTAGGTGTTTTGTTTATTCTGCAAATCAAAGTAACGCTTAGGGCAGCTGCACACTGCACACTGTGCTAATGGTGGTGCCTTTAGAAAGGGGTAATTAATCTCCCACTGTAAAAAAGTGCTATCTGTGCTCATACTGTAAGTCCACAGTAAATGTGGTATCCTTCACAGCTCCACGGCTTTGTCCTGAAATAACTCTGGAATAATGGGAAGTCAACCTGACACGTATTCTATTTGAAATTTCCTGTAGTGAGTCATCATTAAGTCTAATTATATTCAAAGAGAAATGCTGAATTTGTTGAACATATAATGAATCTCAAAGAGCACTGGCACAATCTGGTTGCCGGTCGCCTTTGCCAAGGTGGAGATAAATTGAGCGGAAAAGTGGCCGTTGCATCGCCGAACCCCATTGTCCTCAGTCGATTCCCTTGTGAATATGAATAATTGAATAAAAGATCTTGTTCTCTCCACGCTAGGCTACATCAGTGACTACATCACCCCGGCCGTTTATGATGGAGAAAGTGACGGTGGCACTAAAGTACCTTCTCCGGGACCGATTTATGACAGCAACCACAGTGACTACGGGGCGCCTGACTCGGACCAGCCTGACAGCCCGCAGTCGGAGATCACGTCCGGGTACATCAACGGCGACAACGCGGTGAGCGAAGGTTATGCCGTGGACGCGTTCTTCATCACGGACGGCAGGTCCCGTCGGAAAGTGATCAGCAGCTCACGGACCCTCCAGAGGCACACGTGCAACGAATGTGGCAAAACCTACGCGACGTCTTCCAACCTGAGCAGGCACAAACAGACGCACCGGAGCCTGGACAGCAAGATGGCCAAAAAGTGCCCGACATGTGGGAAGGTGTACGTGTCCATGCCAGCCATGGCCATGCACCTGCTTACCCATGACCTCAAGCACAAGTGTGACATATGTGGGAAGGCGTTCAGCAGACCTTGGCTACTGCAGGGCCACATGCGCTCTCACACGGGCGAGAAGCCCTTTGGATGTGCACACTGTGGAAAAGCGTTCGCCGACCGCTCCAACCTGCGGGCGCACATGCAGACCCACTCCGCGTTTAAGCATTTCAAATGCAAGCGATGCAACAAAACTTTCGCGCTCAAGTCCTACCTGAACAAGCACTACGAGTCGGCGTGCTTTAAAGGTGCGTTCTCGCCGCTCGCGTCCGTCGAGGCGTGACTTCCGGTCTGTAAGCGCTCACTTCCCCGTCACGTGTTAGGATGAATACGCTATCTTTACCCAGTTATGTCTCACAATCAAAAAGAAATCCAATAATAGCACAATTTTATCAACTTTTTTTTTCTTTTGCAAAGCTGACCTTAAAGGAATATGGAACCTTCGCATGCACTTCAGCAACCATGTCCTCGAATGACATTCAGACAGTTCACCTCGACGCTGCGCAACACTTGACTATGACTGGCGTCCAATGAAGGTTTGAGTGACACCATGTTCCTCATTAAAATAAAACTCTTTTGTATTGTCAGTGGATATTATCATACTGCTGCAAGTGGCCCAAACGTATTCACAATCGAGGTAAACCGGTATTTATTTATTTATTTATTTAATAACATTTTTTTTATATTTATTATTTGTTTGTTTTAATTACTTCATCTAGGATGTATGATTCTCTATGATGCACTGAAAGTGTTTTTTTTTTTTTTAATTATTCATTTTGCATTTTTTCTTTCTCAATAACATTGCCTTTTGGGTTATTCCAGTCTTATTAACATGCCAAAGCATTTAGATCCATGGTAATAATTGAAAAATGTTTTTTGTTTAATTCTTTTTTTATTATAATTATAATTTTAATATTTTTTTGTATACCTACTTAATGCATGCAAAAAGAAAAGAAAAGAAATCTATGCCAATACCACAAAGCTTATAATTTTGCCAAAATGTAGAGATAGTATCAGGGGGCAATATTTCTAGGGGTTCTCTTAAGAATATAAAAAGCAATAATCATAATGCATGGTATTTTTTGAAAGTAATAAAGTATTACCTATAGCAGTTTTTTCTAAATCAGGTACATTTTGATCCAATACTCTTAATAAACATTTAAAAATACCACATCAGGGAAAATGCCAATGTAGAGTTTAGTGAGATTAAATCCATAAGTCCATCTTCCTTTGCTCTCTGCTTATGCACTGCCTGCCTCGAATTTAAACGTAGATTTAGGATGTAGGCCCAAAGTGCTATAACTCCACTCTAAGCAATTCAGAACCATTCTTTAGGAGTGTGGAACATGTAATGGTTTTTCTGAGGTTAACTCAAAGGGACACGCTAGGACAAGCAAAGGACTGGAGTGAGAGGAAGGTGTACCATCTGCATAGCCGTTCTGTAATGCACTCGCACTACATTTCCAGCTCAGCTCAGATCAGTGTCCCTGAGTTTGAAAGCACTTCATTTGTAGAAATCCTTAAAAAGTAGCACAAAAACCCTAGATTCAGGTAGATGTTACCTAGCTCAATCTTCCTTTTTTATATCTTGAAAGAGGAATAACAGCTCAGTTTGTGAGATGATCTTCATGTAGATACTCATTTGAAGAGGAAAAACCTTTTTACTGTAGATGAATCCACTAAACCTGTTCAAGAAACAAACAAAAAATGTCCTGCGACTTTTTGAGCCAATGTTCAAATGATGTAAGCACAAGACACAAGGCATTTTAAGCACTTCATAATAAAGGCAAAGTAAACAAACACAGTCTGTTGCTCATTTGTCCCTGATTATTGCCGTTCCTCTGTGAAATTAGTCTATTAAAGAGGCCAATTAATCTTGGTGAATGAAAATCAATGCACACGCACTGACGAAGCAACGCAAGCCAAGAGATGGGACGGGTGAAAACCTGCTATGGTTATTTACGGTTCAATATATCCACTCTGGCAGTATCAATTGGTTGTTTTTAATGTAGCACCAAAAGCTGATAGAATAGAAATAATGGATTGGCAATAATGGAAGTCCAGGGGGAACAATTTCCACAGGTGCTGAGTTTCATTTAAGGTGACATTCTCGCCACACAAACTTTGCTGTATGAGAAAAATGTGTGCATTTGTTAACCCAACTCAACAGGTTTCATGGTGAAGCTGCAAACATGCATGATGTTTTTCCATCCTTACCAGTGCCGATCAGCGTACGCAATGTAAATGTTAGCAATCCACATAAATAAGTGTTTGTTTTACCGCTTAAAGTGAGGGATGCATTACACTTGAGTTGTACTTTTGCTGATAAACTGCCTGTGTGTTAGGATGTAATCCACAAACACGCATTATGAAGTGCTGCTTCTACTGCAGTTTCATCTGTATCTGCTCAGTTCTCGTTCAGCGAGGAGCACCAAACTCTCCCGCTCAGGTTAATCTAGCTTGTGCAAACGAGGCCACCAGTGTCATCAATTTGCTGGGAATCATTATCCAAGCATTCTGAGCGTCTGCGCTCTGGTCTCCGGAGCTCTGGGTAATTGTGCTAGCAGGATGGGATCAGCAGGAGCCATTATTTAACCGGAGACAGCTGTGCGAGGGGCCGCACACGTTGATCTGTTTGCTGTTTCGTCCCTGTCTCTCTGCTTTAGGATCACAGCATCCCCTGAGTGATTCCTGCGTCTGCTGTATTCTCCGTGTGCACTCCGAGGTCCTCGGCTCTCTGACAAACCCCATAACTCTCTCTCTTGAGTCAAGCAGGTTTACTTTTACAACTCAGACCGAGCTTGATCTCAGAACAAACATTTTCAGAAGTGATTATTGGACTGGGTTTAGTCAAAGTAACTGCTTATTAGTGACATCACTGTTTTCGTTCTGGAAAGCCAGAATCAATATCCATGAGGTTACAGTCAGCAATGGCTGAAATTGTGCCGGTGTCAACTGATGGATTAGATCAGAGGCTATTAAAGCAAGCCTTGTATTTGAAAACACATAAATGGGTCAGAGAGCGGTATTCATTAAAAGAGTTTGTTGATGTACTACAACTAATAGCCGGCCAGTTCTTGTACATGCCAACACGCTCATAAGAAAACGATACATCTAGCACCAGCAAAATGCCTTTTGTACTTTAGTTTTTATATTTATTTTTTTGCAGAAAGTTCAAGCCTAAAAAATGACAAAATCTGCATAGTAGTCCTTGTTCAATATATTCTTCTGATATACAGTGTTGACCTCCTGAAGGCATAAGCTTTTAGTGAGGAGGAGTCCAAGTTTTGTTATTCCCTTTATAATCTTTTTATTGAGGTTTATTCCCTGATAAACCTTGGCAGATTTAACAATTTAAATTGCAGTTGGCTCTTTTGTGTCTTGTGAGGGACTGTGATACGCAAGTTTAAAGATTTCTTTTTGAATGAGATTTTAGAGCTGTGAATTTGTTCGCACAAATAACTAAAATTTCAGTCTGTTCCTCACAGGGTTATTAAAGTGGACATATTTTTTACAAGATGTAATATAAATCTCTGGTGTCCCAAGAATGTGTCTGTGAAGTTTCAGCTCAAAATATCCCCCAGATCATTTATTATAGCTTGTCAAATTTGACCCTATTTGGGGGTGAGCAAAACTGCACCGTTTTTGTGTGTGTCCCTTTAAATGCAAATGAGCTGCGGCTCCCTGCCCCCCTTCCAGAAGAGAGCGGAATCCTTTACACGAACTTTGCATACTACTTTCATGTCTGTCATATCAGGTGCAGTCTTCGAAGGCCTATCTTTCGGCGGTAAATTCATTTCATGCGAAAATGTGTGTTAAAAGGTGGCGATTTCAGATGAATTCGAATGATTATTAGAAAAAAAGTAAGCTTGAATGGCCACCCCTATTCCCACCCCCTAAACATACCCATCACTGGATTGTCTGAAAATGTATGAATGAGATCATGCAAATTAATATGGATTAGCCACCAATTCGCCAAAACATAAAGTAGTAAAGGGGTTAGTTCACCCAAAAATGAAATTCCTCTCATTAATTACTCACCCTCATGTCTTCCCAAACCCGTAAGACCTGAAGTTTGTCTTCGGAACACAAATTAAGATATCTTTGATGAATTCCGAGGGTATCTGATCCACACATAGGCAGCAACGACATTGCACCTTTTGAGGTCCAGAAAGGTACTAAAGACATCTTTAAAACTGTCGACGTGACTACAGTGGTTATTATTAAACGTAATATTAAGAAATGAAGAGAATACTTTTTGTGCGCAAAAATAAAACAAACGGTTTTAGCGTTGGCTTTAGTACCTTTCTGGACCTCAAAAGGTGCAATGTCGTTGCTGCCTGTGTGTGGAGCAGAAACCCTCGGATTTCATCAAAAATATCTTAATTTGTGTTCCGAAAACAAACGAAGGTCTTACAAGTTTGGGACGACATGAGGGTGAGTACTTAATGAGAGAAATTTCATTTTTGGGTGAACTAACCTTTTAAGAATTGCCATGAGATTATGTCGGAAATTCAGCCATTTCAATAGGAATCTGCGTGATCTGGAATTTCGGTGAAAGAATATATATATATCGTATATCGCTACACTATTGATAATAGACCTTTTTTTGCCTGCAAAATGTTACTAAAGGACATCACCTACTCGTTTCATACTAAAAAGAGAAAACTTTTTATGTGTTTTGTCCGTTCATTTACACAACAACGGCATTTGGGGGCCTGACATTTGACACAAACGCAAACATTTGAAAACAGGTTTCAAAGTGCAAGTTTTTGAAAAAGATACCATTATCATCTCTGTGTAAACTAAAAAAGCACGAATTTGAGAAAACAATGACATAATGCACATGCATATTACGCCTTCAGTCTATAGGCGCGTAGTGTTTGAGACATCACCATGACATGCGTAATACAGCGTTTTTAGTCATTTTCATGGATCTGTGTGAACAGGGATGGTTTTAACAATGTTGTTGTCTGTACTTTTCCATTTTTAGTTAATCTTTCTTGTGTAAATGTACCCTTAGTTGTCAATTATATATAAATATTAGGCTACTGTTAACAATTTTGCAGTGTTCATCTTGTTGTCTTGTGTGCTGTAGTTGACTGTTTTATATTAGTGCTTTAAGATAATGCTTAGATTATAAAATAATTTAAACTCACATCAGTATTTCATATCCATGTATTTATTTGGTGAGTAGCTGTATAATAAGTGGGATAAAGTTCAGTCAGATGATCATTATCACAAAATGTGAAGCAGTATTTCTTACATATTGTTCTGCAGTGGTTAGTGTTAGGGGCTCAAAAGTATCCGTATACAATTTAAATAGTAAATGTACAATCAAAAACCATTGTGGTTTTACACTTTAGTATTTTACCTCACGCAACAATATACCAAATTTGTAGAGGTTTTGATGTTTTTGAGTTGAGAATTTCACGTTTCAGTGGTGCAGGATGAAATACCCTATGTTTCACTTCTGAAACAGCCCAGTGCATGTCCTGCAGATATGCCAGTTCCTTTAAAGCAAGGTACTATAGATGACATATGTATCCTCCACAGTATATAGATTCAAAGTACCTCAGCTGTCTGTCACATCTTCTGTTATTCAGATATGTTTCACAGTCCAGCGATCTCCTTTCTCCAGAGTTCTGTTTATAACCAAGCAGCTTGTGTCTTTTTAGTATTTTTAATAACATTCTATTCCATATGTGTGCTTTCTTTCGAACTGCGCAACCATGACACCTGTAACATGAAGCACGCTGTTCCTTCTGATGCTCTCATCATGCAGAAAGGGTTTGCTTCCCAGGCGTTGTGTAGTTGTCCATGCTGGTGTAGGTGGAGGTCTTGAAAAGCAATGTCTGCAGGCTAACTTTGCTCAGACACACTTCAGTAGCTACAAGTAGCAGCCGGGCGCTCAGAGAGAGAGAGAGAGAGAGAGAGAGGGGGGATTTTTATAGCTGTTGCGCAGCCACTTGAGAGAGTGTTACCTCTGATGAGAATAGGCATTGTGTAAGGCATCGTTATTAAAAAAATATATACTTTTAAATATATACTTTTTCATTGGTTAACATAAAGAAATATTTTTAAATACTTAAACATTTATTAAAGTGTTTAATTTCCCAGTGGACAAAACTGTAAAAATAGCACACCTCAGGCTTAAACAGCTGAAATTCACATTAGCATCAAGTTACACATTTAACCTTTGGGATTTGTCATAGTTAACCCTGAATTCCTCTCCAATGAGGTCATTAGATGCTTTAGACATTGAAAGTTTCCATATTAGAAAGATTTAACCATCCTTATTTACATAGAAATCAAGTGTGCAATTTATCTGGCAGACAGAGGAAGATTCAAATAATTCATGAGGCCTTTCAGTCATTCATAATGAGGTCTGTGTATCTACGAGGTGTCTATTTTGAGAGCGGTAAGAGTTCTTGTTGCATGCTCTTGCTCTGTTGCACGGCAAATATTCCCAGGCAGAGAATAGCGCTTTCAGGACCCTAGGAGGAGGAAGGGTGGGATGGAGAGAGAAACGGTGGGAGGGATGGAGAAAGAAAGAGAGGGAGAGAGAAAGAGAGAGAGAAAACGAGGGATGAGGGGAGGGAAGTTGACCCAGTTTGGATGACATGCAGCTGAGAAAGCGTGTTCTAGCCTGAACAGTCAGTACATTTTTAATGGCTCCTTTTGAATATCTGTATGAGAGGGACGGTTCAGTTCCTTAATTGTGCCCGGATGATGCTTCTGCCCATTAGTGTGTATAAGCCAAGTGCTTGTGTGCAATCGTTGTCTAATGTTAGGCTTGAAGGAGCATTTCTGAAGAGCCATAATGTTCTGATTATTGCAGCTTTGTGCTCTGTCCTTGTCCTCTGTGCCTGTTGCAGTAATGTAAGCTGGTAACACAAGCACGTCAAAGTGAAGTTGTAAGTCATTTTTAACTCATGTCTAAGTACTTGGTTAGTATGTTTCCTATAGTGTATTGCAGCCTCTCTGCGATGAACTTGTGCGCAAATAGGCCGGGCGTATGCTTTTGTTCCGACCTTTCATTTAACGTGGCTGAGGAATTAACACATCATGCATATTCAGCAGGCGAGAAGGCGGAGCAATGCCCCACAACAGCCTTTGATGTGCGTGAGTCAGTGGTTGCGAGAGGCAGAGATGCTGCATTAGCGAGGCTTTAGAATGACTAAGACCTATTTATTCTCCTCCGCTACAGGAACGTGCATCTCCTCTCACTGCAGGTCCATTTTTACACTGACTCTCGCCGTTTTAAACAGAGCACATTCCAGCGTATGGGACTGGGAGCATTGTGAAGTGCTGTGACTGTCTGCCGTGTCCACTCTGATTATTCGTGCAGGTTTGAGGGCTGAGAGTGAGCTTGAAAATATATAATTAGACACTGTTCGACCAGAATTCTATTGATTAAAAAGTATAATTAAAGTAATTAAAATATAATGATCTAACCACTTGTTGTATTCATTCAACAGATGAATGTACACTGAGTTAAACCAACTGAAACTTAAACTGGTGGCTGTGTTTTGGAATATGGCAGCTGGATTCTAGCTGGCCTAAACTGGTAATTAGCTGCTCCAAAACTATCATTAGATGATTTGTTTAATTAACATATTTAAATATTTATTACATTTTTTACTTTTCCATTGGACAAAAAATGGTAGCAAAAATACCACACCTTAGACACAAACAGCATGAGGTTAAATGTTTAACCTTTTAGTTTTGTCAAGGTGAAGCCTAAGATTAAGTTTGAAAATACATGTTCAGGCACCATTTGTCCAAATTTCAAGTAATTAAAAATTTTAATTAAAGTAAACACTTGTTAAATTCAGTCAACACATTTTATAACCTGAGATTGACTGAGAAAGCTGTGTTGTAGAACATGACAGCTTTCTAGTTCCTCTAAACTGGTCATTAGCTGGTCCAAGCTCATCATTAGATAGCTGAACATATTCTAAAACAGCTTGACCACCTTAAGGTGATACTATATGACAAGCTGGTGGCCAGTTGTTTGCCATCTACCAAGTGGCATCAGGCAGTGTCTGGCTTGGATGAACAAGAAACCAGCTTAAGTTGGATTTTCTAGCAGGGTAGTTCCCAGAATTTCTTAAAGAGGCTGCATTATTTGACAAAGTCTTGATTTTGTTTTTGGGGTCTATAGGTTTTTGTTCATGAATGTTCAAAACCACATTATTTTTCACATATTTTACAGCACCTCTCTTGCCAGTCTGTCAGTAATACTCTGTTTAGCTCCTGTCTCTATAAAGCCCCTCTTTCAAAAAAGCGCAATGTGCTCTGAATGGTCGGCTGGACCAGTGTGTTGTGATTTGTCAACCGCTTCGAGTGTCTTTCGGAAATGTCACGCCCATTACCGGGAGTTTCAACACACTATTAAAGCAACTCAACCAGGCCTTGCTACCTTTTTTTGTGAATTTTTAAGTGATGTTCATGATGTAAGTCTGGGAGGAGCTTGTTCATCTAATCCAGTCAATCATGTTCCAAGGTGTATATAAGCAGCGTCTACCATCTTCCGATGATGTCATTCAAGCATCCCTCCTCCTTCTCTACCTTAAGCCTATAAATTTATGTTTCTATGCTTTCCTCTGAGGTAGGGAATCTAAAAGCTTGTTCTTGATTTAAGAGAAAAACTTTTAACCATGAACAGCAAGCCAAATCTGTTTATCTATATTATGCCGTATGATTATATGATCAAGCAAATTTGTGAAAAGAGGAACATTGTGATGTGTACGTTCCCGGAAGAAAACTCAAGACTACAATTGAGGCATTTCAGGTGGTTCAGAAACAGTGCTTACTTATATAGTTAATATACTGTATAGTGTGCTTTGTAACTTTGCACACTTTTTCATGCTCAGACAGCAACATTACACACTAAAGTTAAAATTTGTAAAAAAAACCATAATAGGTTTTCACTTTCACTTATTTAACAAGCCAGTTCAGCCAGCTTCATCAGGTAAGTTTTGCTGATACCACCAGCTAAACCTTCCTATAAACATCCTCAGGTGTTTAAACTCCATTTGAACACTTCTCCATGGCTTTTCTTTATCATTCCCATTATGAAATGCAGACTATCTCACAAATTGCCTGTGAGTGAAAAGGATCAAGATTTAGCTGTTGACAGAAATTTGACTAAATCCACATGTTAGTGGTAGCCAGAGGCTGTTTTGAGACACTTAGTGTGTGAGTATAAACTTACAGCGTGTGTCCTCTAAGAGATAACGCTTGTGTCTTTGTGTGTGTGTGTGTGTGTGTGTATGTGTGGGAGAGAGAGTGAGCACCGGGCATCTGAAAGGAACAGTCAATGGGATTTGGACGCTTTGGTGTCTCCACACCTGTGGCTCTAATGTTTGGCTCTTCGATCTCTCATCTCTAACTCTTTTTATTTCTTGCTTCTCTCTCTTATTCTTTCTCTTTCTCTCTTTCACTTTCTTCTTTTCTCTGTTTTTCCCCACTTACAGGAACGTTTCACCCAAAAATGTTTCACCCCCTTATCATTCTAAACTTGTATCCTGTTAGTTTTTCTGTGAAAAAAAAAAAATAAAAGAATTTTAATCTTCATGCAGCTCTTTTCATTTCAACATTTCATTATAAATACACCTTTGAAAAAGTACATAAAAAGCAAATTTTTGTATAGCCTATATGCCCTATATTTGAAGTGTTTTGAAACCAATAAGTTTTACAGAGGGAAATTTTAGTTGTTAATCACAGATTTAGTTGTTAATCATCTCCACAAAAACGCAGAAATGTAATAGAAAAGTCATAGACTACAAAAATGACATGCTGCTCCAGTTTTGACATTATTATTAACATTAAACACCTTTGACCAAGATATCAAACCTTGACATTAAGTGCCATATTTGAGCTGCAGCAATGTCAAATAAAACTTATATTTCAGTCTGTTGTTTGTCAAATAAATCTATTTCATAGCTTCAGAAGACTAGTATTATAATGCACAAGTTGTATACTTTTATTGTGCCTTTTTGAAGATTTACAGATGTGGTCACCATGAACAGCTGCAGAGATTCTTCGTTTTTGTTCAGTTGAATAAAAATAACAACTCACAGGTTAGGAATGTCATGAGGGTAAATGATGACAGAATTTTCCTTTTTGGGTGATCTGTTCCTTTATCTCACATATACAAGTCTTTTTTCCACTCTCTCCCTCAGCAATGGGATTTGGACCCATCCTATAGACTGAACACTCCGACTGTCCTCAAGGAGAGCTCTGCTCATGTTACATGATACTTATTCCTCACTGATGTAGGATCAGCCTACCCAACAACAGACTAAGCTTTAGACTAAGCTGAGCTTTAGACTGTAGATTAAGCAGAGCATCCAAACTGTTCCAGGGACAGAGTATAATACATATTTCAACAGTGACAATACAATACTGGAGGTAAAGTCTTGTGGGAACACTGAGCAATGTAGCTGAATTGAATCTGAACATCAGTCAGTGTTGATTTGCTGCTTGTATCTCCCTCTGAGAATAATAAAGCCACAGCACATTGTATTATGGGAACTGTAGTTTTCTACATTGTGCCAACAGCCTTTGTAATTGTTGAAAACTGAGATTTTAACATATCACAAATTGGTGTATTTTATATTTTTATTAGTTTTAATATTTATTGTAAAACTTGTATAATATTTATTGTAAAATTCAATTTAATTTAATGCCAGATAAATACTATAATTGCAGAATTAAATGGTATCATCAATTACTTTGCAAGCCATACAGTTTCAAAGTAGGTTTCTCAACACTGGTAGTTTCTATTCGGAATGTTTTGTAACGATTATAATGTGATTATATTCTTTAAAATATATTTCACACCTTGTATTAGGCAAGAATGAACTTCATGCAATCCATTTTCCTTACAGACCCTCTCTTCCTCCTCTATCTTTGCCTTTTTGTCTCTCCATCTCATTCTCTCTTTCTTACCCTCACTCTCTCCAGGGCATTTTCTCACCCAAGATTAGACTACCTGCCTTCATCATTACACAGGCATTAAATATAGCACAATAACCTCAAGACGAAGAGCTGAGAGAGAGGTTATAAATTACACCCTTCTTTACAGACATGCAGTATGAGAGAGAGAGAGAGAGAGAGGCAGAGAGAGAGGGGACACTGCTGGAATTATTTGAAGCTGATCTGTTCCGTTTCCCTTTTTTGAGTTAGGCAATAGGAGACTGTGAAGACTTAAACTGAGACCTAGGACCTCATTTATAAAACTTGTATATGAACAGATTTGATCTTAAAATGTACCACTTTTGACGTGGAAAAGTGCTTAGCGCCATGTCAGGGTCTAAGCAGACGTACGCACTTTTCCTTGTGGCAGAGAGTCGGAGTACTGCAGGTATTTGGAAATCTAAGCAATTCTTGTCGCTCGTCATTCTCAAATAAAGGATTTGGACTCTGACTGGTGCTCTTTTATATGTTAATGACATTAATTAGGCAGTGTTTACAAGATGGAGATCTGAAACCATTCAGCTGCGCACAATTTCAAGATCATTTGCGATTTATAAATTTCACATCTGGAAGAGAGGCGTTTTTTTGTGCGTGTACGTTCGTTCTCTGAATCACACGCACATTTGAGAAATGATCGTAAGATCAAATGTAGGACAGTTTCTACACAACATTTAATAAATGAGGCCCCTCAGCTCTAGAAGACAGTGTGCTGCTAAACACAATGCTGCCTCCTGATTACTGCTGCTCAGTGCTCTACATCTCATTTGAAAATTCAGCATTTCTCTCTCCTGTTTCCCAGTACTTACTGTATAGTGGCCTTCCTTTGATAGCAGTACTTTCAGTTCGATTTACACTGGCACCATGGTTTCCACGATTTACTTAGTGTATGATTCTTTTGAGAAATGCTGCTGGTCCGATTCATTCAGTTTTTTTCAGTTTAAATCAATTCAGTTAAATAGTTCTGTATAAGTTCAGCTGACTTGTTCAGGGCTGCGTTTCACAAAAGCATTGTACAAGTAGATCGTAGAGACCATTGGTGCTAATAGTTTCTACGATCTACTTAGGCTTACGATGGGAAACACAGCCCAGTTCAGTTATTCTGTTCTATTCATATTATTTATTTAAATTCTGCTCTGTTTAAATCAGATTAGCTCGATTTAGTTCAGTTTAGCTAATTTTAAGAATGTTTCAGTATTCATTTCAGGGTTGGACTTTATTTTACAGTACGTGCACTTATGTGTACTTACCTAAGAAAATACTGGGTAATATAAGGTAACTACATGTTTCAAGTTTAAGTTTATGGGTAGTACCTAGTTATTGCCCAGTTATTGTAATTACTATAATAAGTACATAGTATGTACATGGTGAACAGGACTGTAAAATAAAGTGTTATCCATTTCAGTTTGTTTTTTCTGCTCTGAACTTTGTTTACTTCAGTTTCATTCAGTTTAGTTCAGACCTGCTTAATCCAGATTATGTCATTTGGTATTCGCTTCAGTTTTGCTCTGTTCAGATATTTTAATAATCTGTTTTATTCAGATCAGTTCTGTTTGGTTGAATTCAGTTCTGTTTTGGTTTATAAAAATAGTTAAATTCAGTTCTTTCTTATTTTATTCAAATTAATTCTGTTCTGTTCAGTTGAATTCAGTTTGGTTCAGTAGTCTGGAATAGTTCAGGTCTGTTCAGATAAATTCTGTTTTGTCAGTTCTTTTCAGAAAAACTTCAGTACTCATTCCGTTTTTTTTTTTTTTTTTTTTTTTTT
>RJVU01062584.1:3575595-3601678 GCA_003731715.1 Anabarilius grahami | reverse complement strand
ATGATAAAAACTCAAATAATAACATAAATTAACATAATAATTTTAAAAGTATAGTTCACACAAAACACACACACACACACACATATATATATATATACATACATACATATTACATATTTAAATATATTTGTTATTATATTTATAATTAATATTATTACTATATTTAAAAAGATTATATGTCAATTTATTAATGTGAATTGTATTTGCACTTCATTCTTCTTCTGACTGTCACAAGCCTAGTTTTGGTGGAAAGGGGGTGAGGGTCTCATCCAAGGGTGGGTGATATGTGACAGAATCTCTTTGTCAATTTCCAAGGGTGGAGAACCTCTGAAGATGTCAAGAGCTGCCTATCCTGTCACCTCGACACACCTCTCAAACACACACACACACACTTGTTTAAAGGCCAGATGAAGTGTGACCAGCCTGTATGTCAGTCCTAGAAACTGAATAAAGCAAATGAGGGACAGTGAGCACACATTATAAGTACGACAGCATGTGTGTCTACCAGGGCATTTTTGGGTACATTCATATGTATATGTATGCGTCTGTGTCTTAGCGTCTCTGACATCTCTAGGGGCTCTCGTTAGGAGGTTTTCCAGACTGTTTGTGTGTGGTTATGTATTTGTGCCTAAGGGACGCAGCATGGGAAACAGTTCAAGGCCTAATTTAATTGTGGTGGTACAGACAGACCTGTAACATTTCAATGGTATAGGAGCATGTGTGTTTGTGTTTGTATGTGTGTTCCCATCTGTATTCCGTGTGCCACTCTGTTGATCTCTATGCTGAAGTCTCTGTGATGATGAGCCTGCCCCCTTCGGAAATATTGCCTATGGTCTTTTGAAGGTCCTTTCATTTCTCCCACCCCTTTAAACCCCTCAGAGCCCTTGAATTACTGAAACTCTTTCCTGAAGATCAGCCGTACAAATGATCATTCTTACTGCTATAAGTCAAAAAAAATTTTGGGTTTTTTTTTTGAAGATATTTGACCAGTTCATTAATTTAGTTGGGTATGTTTGATTACCTGTTTGTATTTAACACACATCCCTGCAGTATGCATAAAAATGTACATCTGAAAGTTTCTTTTTTTTTTTTGCAACAATAATTATTCATTTCAAGACAACATGTTCCTTCAATAAATGGTCATTTTAATAGATTTTAAAAGATTGTTTTTATATATTCAACAATATAAGTGAATGATACAATTCCATTTAGACTCTATTTCAGTAATAGTATTATAATTCTTATGTCACATTATGTGTTCTAACAATCAACCCATACACAATATACAACAATAGACAGCATTTACATTTTGAATCACTCAAACATGTGTTACAATCCATGTTGGGGTAGGTGAAACTAGGTCATATACACTATTATTCATTATTTGGGGTTTGTAAGACTTAAAGGTGGGGTAAGCAGTTTTTCAAAAACGCAGTTTGACATTGTTAATATTTCAAATCAACCCAAACAAACCCACCCTCTCTTCATTGCTCCGCCTCCAAAACTCACCCTCCAATCCTAACCACTCTACTCCGAGTTGGTCGGTAAAAGAGCTCAAAGATGAGAGATCAAAACAAGCTAAAATGGCACGATTATGGATGCTTTTTATGTCACATTTGCTTTTGTTAACACTATCGGGTAGGTTTAGGTGTAGTGTTAGTGGTACATTATTTTAAAAAATAATGGAGCACTACACATTTAGCGCCACTCACCGGATAAAATCAGAACTGTGGTGATTTGTATAAAAACCAACGTCATAACAATTTACCATGTTTATCTGTTACTATTACAGACTACTGTTGTTAGTCACCAACAGCACAGCAGCTCCAGACAATCAATGACACTCAAACCCAGCGTTACTCACATGTGAAGCAGAATCAAAGCAGTCTCCGCATCTGTTTTCAGGCCTTCCCACTTAGCTGTCTCTAGCACTGGAAAGCTTTTCTAATATTAACGCGGGTCCTAAAGCGCTTGCCCAGTGATACCTTTATAACTAATGAAACCTTCATTCCAGTGATATTCTTTTGAGCTCTTTTGCATTGTTTCACTCTTTCTGTTTTTCTTCAAATCTCCCTCTTGCTATCTCGACCGTCATACGCCCCCTAATGCTGATTGGTAACACGTTTGTTGTTGGTGTCGGCCCGACTAAAGGCTGGTTCACACTGTGCGATTTTAGCCACTATTTGGTCGTCTGAGACAAATTTTGCAAATCCTAAAAGATTAAATCCTAGCCTAAAATCTGTAGTCTTTGATCGCTAGTTTGACGTTCACAGACAGCCGGTTAATGACCGTTGCGATCAAATTTTACCTCCGACTAAATTTTGGCAGTGTCAGAAGATTTGGCGCACAATCCTCCAGTGTGACTTCTCCTACGACGAACCTCAAATTGTCTTCGTTTTTCAAGACAAGCCGTGATCAAAATTAACGATAGAGATGTCCTTGTTAGCCACCATTTCAGTCCTGTGTGTAATGCAGCTCACAGTCATCGAATGTGTGTGGGTTGATAATGTAAAACTCTGGACAAGTTTTCATGCGCGTGTCCGTTTTTAACGCATCTTGACTGTCTTACAGTCTGACATAAATGACAGCTGAGATCCCACAGTGTGACATGAGGATCATGTTCGTACAATCTTATAAGCAACCATCGTAAAGGACTATTATAAATTACACAGTGTGCACCCGGCTTAGCTTCCAAACAGTGTTTTTGAAATACCACTTACCCCACCTTTAAATGTTTATGAAAGAAGTATTTATGCTCACCATGAATTTGATCAAAATACAGTAAAATGTAATGTTGTAAAACATAATTACATTAAAAAACTGTTTTCTATGTTAATATATTTTAAAATGTATGTATATGAATTTTCAGCATCTTTACTCCAGTCTTCAGTGTCACATGATCCTTCAGAAATCATTCTAATATGCTGATTTGCTGCTCAGGAAAAATTTATTTTCATCATCAATGTTGAAAACAGTTGTGCTGCTTAATAGTTTTGTGGAAACCTTGCTAAATTTTGTTCTTCTGAATTTTTGATGAATAAAAATGTAAAAAGATCAAAATTTATTTGAAGTAGAAATCTTTTGTAACATTTTAAATATTTTACTATTACTTTTGATCTATTTAATGTGTCCAGAATAAAAGTATTAATCTCACTTAAACGCCGGAACAGAAGCTGGCTGAGATTTTCAAACTGGATGATCCCCAGAGAAAGTGGGTCAAGCCATTCCAAGGTCTTTTGGGGGGGATTAGACAGACTTTAGGTCTGAAGGTTCATCATGTGAAA
The DNA here is from genome assembly GCA_003731715.1 of Anabarilius grahami. Lineage (NCBI taxonomy): Eukaryota > Metazoa > Chordata > Actinopteri > Cypriniformes > Xenocyprididae > Anabarilius > Anabarilius grahami. The sequence goes on along the minus strand of RJVU01062584.1, from coordinate 3,598,394 downwards.
TTTTAGAGCAGCAACACAATAAAGCGTCAGCCCTAACAGAAGAAAATTTCCTGAAACATGTTGAAAATGGACACAATGCTATATTTGGAGATTAGAGATTGTCAGAAATGTGCAAAAAGTCTGAAACCAAACTGACGTCATGATTGTGTTGTTCTTCTTGCAGACCCCTCTTCCTGTAGACCACCTTGTTTGTCAGATGGTGCTATTTTAAAACACACACACAGTCCTAACACTGGGAGACGTCTTTGTAAAAAGCCATCACGCAGGTCAGAAAGCAACTGATCTGAGATTTTTATCAGCCATTGAGTCTAAATCATTATTCCCAACGTGGAGGTGTTTGATCAGTTTTAATATTTGCATGTCAGATAGAGGTCTGGCTTCTGTTTGAGTAGCTGAAACAGGGGCACGCAGGCTTTTTTCAAGCTGACTGACGGGGAAGGTAATGAGCCTGTATTATAACTGTTACCAAAATTAGCCTCCTGCTGTTGAATGCGTCTTTGAAGGATTTTTCACAGCTCATTCTATAGTTACTTTACATCTTATGCTTTCTCTTATGACAGCCAGCTCTCTTGACCTGAGGAAAAAGATGAGAGTGTGACAGCCTAGCAGATCTTGTACACACACATATACAGTACTTACACACACACACAATGTCCTCTAAAAGCCTTATAGTTACTGCAAGGTATTTCCACACTGTCAGTCAATCGCAGTCGAGAACAGTGATTCTGTGTCCGTAATGAGAGTCTACGGGACTTCAAAGGTTTACCAACACAAGGTGAGTGAAAGAAGGGTCTCTTGTAGGTCAGAGATGCAGACTGCACACCAGAGTCATGAAACACACGTTAATGATACGTTTTAAACCAAAAATAAACATGATGTGAAGGGCATGTGTTGAACATATATCACCCTATCTTTGTAAATGGAGAGTGATGAGAACTTAACAATGAACGATTGTCTTCATTCAAGGTAGAAGAGAACAAGAATATTAGAACAGTACAATAACAGCTTGTAATTATCTACACAAATGAAGTAATAGTGGGGCAAGTTGTTACAATAGATCCATTTAATGGCCTTTTATAGAGCTATTCTGTAAAATTTACACTTGTGAAAAACAAAATGACAACTAACCCTGATCTCTCAAAAAAAGAAGAATAATTTAGCCCCGTTCTGTTTTGTTTGTCTCTGCTGTTTTCCTTTGTTTTATCCGTTTCATTTGCTGCTGTCTACTTATTTCTTTCCTTGAAAGGAGTTGTAAAATATATAAATCATATCTGCAGCAATACAATCTCATCCAGACTGCAGTCACATAACTAATTCAGGTACTTTGTTGCTTAATGGAGGCAAATGGTTGTCATTTTTTATGTCAGTGCTGTTAAAATTGTCCAACCCCATCTGACTTGCTTGATACAATGTTGCTCATTTTTTATTACCCAGTTAAACTCACTTTAATTTGCAAGAATAATGTCAAACCCAAACCTTAACCCCCAACAAAATGTCAGCTTCCATTTCAGTCCCAGGCTTTGGACTCCACCCTTCCCCTTTGTGGCATTAACCAGCTATGACATCTATTTTCAGTATTCAAAAGGCAAAAAGGGGAGGAAAAAAAAATAAACATCAACAGATAAATGAAAGAATTCATAATTAATTTCACAGCTTGTTCCCTCAGGATTTTTTGAGTGAAAAAATGTTGGAGACAAGACAGTACTTGCCTTCCAAATGTTAATTTTCAGTTCACTCTAAGCTTGGAATATTTCTGTTCTGTGATGTTTAAGATCCTGTAGTAAATATTTTAAGTTCACAAAATTGTTCATCGAAGTTATAATAAAAACAAAAAAATAAACAATCAAATATTTCCAAAATTACTAAAAAATATAGACAAAAACAAAAACTGGCAGATGAAGTGTATTTTGCCATTAGCTTAGCAATATGCTAACATCAAAATCTACAGGAATCAATTGTGAGTGTCCTGTGTGTAGCGTTATTTTGTGCGGCTGCTCCATCTTTCAACAAAAGTTTATTTCCGAACTCTCCTGTGCATTGTTTACAAAAAAAATCTGTAGTCAAATTCTCTGAACAAATATATAATCCTCCGACACGATCTGGGACATTAAAATAAACCATCCACTTGTTTCAGACACTGGGATCCTTCTAAAGTCTGTACAGGGGTGCAAACGAGCTGTTTAAACTGGACGCATCAAAGCGAACGTTCACTCTACCATTTGTCCTGTTGTCGACAGACTCTAGTGCATTGAGTATGTCAGAAACTGAATTCACATTTGTAAACTGTATCCAGTGTAGACAGCGTCAGTGATTATAATGGGTTTTATTTGCTTTTGACAACGTTCACATCCAGTGTAGTCAAATGTCAGAAGTTAAAGGCACAATATGTAAGATTTTTGCAGTAAAATATCCAAAAACCACTAGGCCATTGTTATTTCTGCCCGAGTCCTGTCCCGATTCTTTTCCACTAGCTGTAGACGTGAAGACAAAACCTTCCAAGATTACGCGCTCAAACTCAGCATCATCAAGCTACGCCTTTGTTTTAATTAGGCGACCTCTAGCGGCAAAAAAATCGACATATTGTAGCTTTAAGCAACTGAAAGCCAGTGGGCGGGGCCCATGGTGCAATGATGTATAACTATTCGTCAATGACTCTGGAGGCAGTCATATGCAAATGTATTTGCCTGTGTGATGTCACAGATTCTGCAATATCAAAACGAGCCATTTTTGGAGCTTGATTAAATAAACACTTTGTTTATAATGAGGAGAATGTTTTAAGCTCTGAAACTTGAAAGATGTTTTAATAGTACTAAGACCTCTTATATGTCAAAAGATCAAGACAAGTTTGATTTCTCGTGTCATGATCCCTATAAACCCACCGTATTGTATACTTTAGTTTGACGTGGATGCTTAGTGTATGCATACAGCCGAATACCACATGCAGCCTAGAAAGTTTTGTCCATGTACAGTGTCTGTAGTATTTCTCCCCTACAAGTTATGACAAGACAAAATGTCTTTGTACTTGTTTAAAGTTGCGGGTATTTGTTAATCCCCTTACATAGCATTCATCAATGCAAGTGTCTTTTGTTGTTGTCTCTATAGTTTGTTGTTCAGTGTCATATTTCTTTTCTTTTCCCGACCATGAAACAATGGCCTGGGGCAGTGTTGGACAAAAAATCCAAGGCGCAGTTGCGAAAAATCTGGCTGCATGCATACAATGCTGATTACATTTATATCACATGCACTGTACCTAGCATATGAATAAAAACCTATATAGACCTACTTTGGGCAGCTGCCTATGTTAGCATATCATCTCACTAGGTTTTGTAACACAGCCAGACACCGAGACCGTTGTCATCAGTCCTAAAACTAACAGTGAACATAATTAACATGTTAATGACAGTGGCCGAAGTCTTAAATCCATCAGCATCAATGTGAGATTTTCCCTCTGGTAAGTCTAGTTTTCTAACTGAGCACACTAGCATTTAAGGCTTTCTTATGCTCCACATCTACAGCCCCATGTGTACAGTTGTATTTGAGTCCAGACTCAGCAGTTCTGTTCTGCTAACACATCACTGCCCTCTTCATCATGAATTCTTGCACATTTCTCACCTGCACTCCGTCACAATGGCGTCCTGGGCAAAATATGCTAAGCACGCATAACCGCGTGCAATCAATAACAGTGTGCATGCTTTCGGCTTTTTGCATGCATGTGGATCCTCAGAGGGAGGATGAATGGGAGGCTGTTTAATATATCTGCCCATTGTGCGCGTGCAAGGTTGGAAGCGTAGCTTAAGGACGCGGAGTGAGTCTATCATGATGAACTGCGAGGGACGGTTGTGCGTTATCCCTTTAATGGAAAGATGGATGGCTTCTTTTATAGTTAAATATGAGTTTAAAAACACTCCCTGATGCAATTTACCTTGGTTCTGAAAGGTAAAACAAAAGCAAAATCTATTTAGTTATGTGTATCTGTAGCATAACAAAACATTATGAATATTAAAGAGATCAAAATTCTAAATTCTGTCATAGTTTATTCTTTCCATGTGATGCTTTTTTTTTTTTACTCTTTTAACTCTTTAATCACTTGTTTCTTCCTCTTTTTTTTGCCAGTGTTTTGATCCGGAGATTCACTACTCTTTCAGAAGATGCGTAATAGTGCCCCCTACCATATAACCTGTGTGCCATTCTACATACATGTTAACTTTTGCAAACAACTTTTGAAAACATGGAAAGCCAGAAAATCCTGTCAGTGGCGGGGAAGTACTGTCTCATAAATGACTGAAAATTCTGTCAGTGGCGGGAAAAGAGTTAGCCTAATACAATGACCACGGCTGTTCTTGGTCTCCATTCACTTTCAGAGAAAAAAGCAGCTTGAACATTCAGCTAAAGGTCTCTTTTTGTGTTCCACATTAAACAGTTTGTCATCAATGTGCAATCTTCTGCTATTATTCGTGGTTTACTTCTATTTCCTCTACCTTAAAAAAAAGAAACTTGGTGAGAATCTCAGACTGATTCGAAAAACTACACACTCTCAGTCAGCAGTGTGATAGAGTCATGAGTGTTTGACAGATGGCATCATGGGACTGCTGCTAAAAGCGGGTGTGAGTCTGAGAAAAGGCCTACCTGTTTTAATTAGGCAGGAATGCATCTCTAAGCACAGCTGTGCGCTCTCACACACTGTCTTTGCTTTTGTCGGGCCAGCTGTGAGACAGGCCTTCCTGTCAGTTCAACAATCTTTCCGTGTGGAGAGGCTGATCAATCCCTCTCCCTCGAGAGTGATGTGTAGAGAAATCGATGTAAAACAAAGACCTGTGTGCCATTCTACATTCATGTTAACTTTTGCTTTGTTTGCAGTGGTCAGACTTCATAAAAACTGAAAAGTTGCAGGTCTGACACCAAGCCTAATCTGAAACTCTTTTAATTCACATAAAACCATAATTTCATCATTTACTCATTTACTACCCTCAAGCTGTATAATTTTTTTTTCCTTAAATAGAACCTAAAAATATGAATTTCTAAAGAAAATCCTGGCTCCTGTTTTCAATATAATGACATATTGTATTATATTAAGTGAATGAAGACTATGGCTGTCAAAGGTTTAATAAAAGCGATCCGTTCGACTCATGCACTATATTTCAACCTTTCTGAAGATTTTCAGTGAATAACTGGGATGCTTCTAATACAAAGTTATTGTGGGTTTTTTTGTTGTTTTTTTTAATCCTGACAGCCCCAGCCCTCATTCCCTTAAAAAGGTGGTGATTGATGATTTAAATAATTATATAAAATATAAATATGTATATACAATTCATTAAAATTACATAACATTAAATGTATGGGGTTAGCATGTTTGGTTTATGTTTTTAAAAGAAGTTGCTTGTGCTAATTAAAGCTGCATTTATTTGATCTAAAATACTATTACAACTGTAATATTGTGAAATATTATTAGTTTTCAAAATATGTTTTGTATTTTAATATATTTTAAAGTGTAATTTATTCCTGTCATGGCAAAGCTGAATTTTCAGCATCATTACTCCCATCTTCAGTGTCACGTTATCCTTCAGAAATCATTCTAATATGCTGATTTGGTGCTCAAGAAGCATTACTTACTATCACTTATGTTGAAAACAGTTGAGCTCTTTTATTTTTTGTGAAAGTTGTGATACATTTTTAAGATTCTTTGATGAATAGAAAGTTGAATGTTCAAAAATAGCATTTATTTGAAATCTTTTGTAACATTATAAATGGCTTTGTTACTTTTGATCAAATGAATGCCTCCTTTCTGAATAAATCTTACTTACTGTAGAAAAAACTAAATATTAATTTTAGGGTGACATTCAATTAATTTCAAATATGTTATCAAGTCTTTAGTATGAAGGAGACAAAAAAATTAAAAAGAGAAAAACATCTTCAGACATGACAAGTTATTGTGTTTTGTATATCATATAAAATATAACATTTAGTTTTGGCAGCATTTTTATAAAAAGCGACAGTGCATTCAAGTTATACAATATAAACCTTTAGTGTTGCAGGCATCATGCTTTACCATTTGAGTTGATACACGAAGGCTGTTTTCTCTTGTGTTTTTTTCTGCAGTGCTTTGTAGGTTGCTCTCTGTAGTTTATTTGTAACAGTGAGTGGATTCTACTCTCTGCTCCATTGGAGTCTGGTTACTGGTGTGAAAAATAGGAAGGGCAGGACAGAGTTATCTGTACACAAAGTAAACAGATGATACACTCAAACAAAAATAGACAAAATCTAGATCCCATAAATCTGTTTGAAGCAGTGAACCAAATGGTTCAGACTGGCATTTGAAGTCTCCATGCTGAAGTACTGACATGATTGTTCTGGTGACCCAAAAAAGGCCAGGCCTTGTCACATATCTCCCTCAGGAATACATCCCTATGATCGGACAAATGCCAGCAGACAGGGCCAGGTCTCTTTGACAGCATAGAACGGAGTCTGGCAGAAGTTGTCGAGCTCATATTAAACAGAAAGGCTTAAAATGATCGATAGTCCACCCAAAAATGAAAATTCTGCCATCATTTACTCATCCTCATGTTGTTCCAAACCTGTATGACTTCACAAAGACAAAAGAAAATATTGTTTAAAGAACTTTTGGGTCCAAACGAGATTCTCTAATATATTGCTTTGCCGGACTATTGACTTCAGTAGACTGTCATCTGGGAGCAAAGTTATGAACAATATTTACAGCAGATAGCTTAAGTTAATCCTATTACAGCTGAAACTGTAGCTTTTTAAGCGTATGTGTTTGTGAGACGTTCTCTCAGTGAGTTTCAAAGATTTAATACCAGTCCCACAGGCCTAATACCAATCATCAAGCCTAGTTACACTCCCATTGGCTCAACTGCTTATGAAACATATTTTGATTGCTTTTAAGCATGAAACGTTGACTGTGATTCTTGTATGTGGCGGCGGTGTGGCGTATTTAATAAAATGGAATGATTAAATAGTCAAACATCATTGACGATTTCTGTTTGTAAACCCCACAGAGGGTTTAGGTAACAATCAGAATGGCGAATTGAGTTTAACATGCCATGCGGCGGAATAGACCTCTCACAAACTTAATTATGGTACATAGTCTCAGAGGAAACTTCAAATGCTTGCAAAGCAACAATGCCTCCAAACCAAACCGCTCCTAATTTATTGAAAATATTTGTTTTACTTTCACAGGCTAAACCTCTGCTGACTTGTTATATAACAGAATTTTATGGCTGTGTTTATGTTGTATTAATTTCAAGCATCACTCTGAATTCTTATAGAGCTTTATCTGTATCTTTATACCTTTATGCAGTGCCATGTTATGTCAACCTGCTGTGCATTATACGTCCCTTCAGTGAAAAGATCTGTGAAGTAAATAACCGTAAATGTGCAGTTTGTCGAGCCACACCATTCACTAAACCCCACTATGTGTGAAATTGAATCTGTATTGTTGCCGCAAGGTTCTCCAGAACTTCCTCTGAGTAAAGCTGTGCTAATTTGCAGCCGGCTACAGTGTCATTCCAAATTTACATTCCCAATGACACACAGACTTAACATGCTGTAGGTTTCTCTGAACACTGTGGAGGAACAATATAGCCTCAGGCCCCAAGTCAAACAATCAGGACAGGAAGTTCCATCACTCCTGTCCTCCAATCAGGTGCTCCACCAGTGCTGCTAGGTGACAGAAGGGCTTGATTGGCCCAAAGCATCACCCAGTGCTCGGTAGGACACCAGAGGACACTGGAAAGGACTGTGGATCCATAGCCAACAGGAGAACAGGATAAAAATACTTTGCTGACAAGTCAATTAATCAGGGTTTGAAGGTGTTAGAGTGGAGGAGAAGAGTCATGAGGTGAAGATCAGCGGGTGTTTACAGGTTCACAGGGAAATGAGGTAAAAATGGTGACGTAATATCGGTTGTTGTACCCTTGTGCCAGACCTACACTTTCAATCGTAAAACTATGATGATCCACAATAAAATATTCATTATTATTTAAAACTATATGTACTATAAATCATAAACCATTTCAATAATTTGTGTAAAAAATCATTTCAATTTTTGAAAAATTTAAAATCTACCTCAGTTGTGCCATCATTTCCAGACACAGAAAACAATTTTGCCACGAATAAAGTTTTTTTTCTCTAAATGAAAGCAGTCCAACTAAAGAGCGTAAACTAAAACATGAGACTTAAAGGGGGGGTCTAATGCTATTTCATGCATTCTGACTTATTTACACTGTTAAACATGGCCAAAGTTTCAAAACACGAGTTGGATGTATGACGGAGTATTTCTGTGCCAAATACACTACTTCCGGTTTCAGAGAGTTTTTTTCGAGTATGGCCCTTTATCACATAATAAATGGCGGATTGCCTTATATGGGTACTTCTCCCTGATAAGCATGCATACACAAATCACCCAGAGCAAGAGCACGCCCATCAACGTGCTTCATTCGGGTTACGGAAGACGAGAGATTTTTCAACAATGTCACCAAAGGAGTGTGTTTTTGGTTGTGAGGGAAAGGTTACCTTTTTCAGCTTCCCAAAGAACCCAGCATTAAGGGAACAGTGGATGAAGTTTGTTTTTCCGGGGCAGCAACGGAGTTGAGCACGTGTGTTTGTTTCTTCCCGGAATTTCGTCCCAGTTCGACGCTAGATTTGCAGATCGTGGGCGGTGAGTAAAACTGCATCAAATGTCTGTTTTGTTGGCAATCAGCGCGATCAATCAGTCCATAAAATGTAAACGACATGAACGTTTTTGTTCCCTTTTTATTTGTAATGATGTCCCAGCTTGCAGATGATCTCTACAAAAACTGCGCGCACTCTTTAGCTCCGCCTCCAGGAGCTCAGCTTTTTTTGAAAAGACTCACTACAGCATATGTATCTTTTAAAAATATGATAAGACTAAAGACTTTTCGGAGGTATGAAGGATGCAATACTACTCTACAGGTACTCATGATTAACATGAGATTGGTAGAAACTGTGTGTGTTACCTACCCTTTAATGTGTAAAAAAGAGAAAATTCTAGTAATATCCAAGTCACTTCCAAACTGTAATTTTGTCAAATTATGCAAAAAGTTGGACATTTTTAATTTACCTATGTACTGTATGTTAAAGTCGTGATACAAAAAAAAGTAGTGACAACTCTTTTCTTCCATATTGTTATGTACAATGGAGTGTAACAGACTATTGAATAGAAAAAATGAATGGCAGGACTTATTTCTATCCATCTGTTGTTGATTGGATGAAGGCAGATCTGAATGAATCTAGCAGTTGAATGTAAAAAGCGTCGGGGTTTAAGAAAACTAAATGATTGAAGAAGGCAGGCATACTTCACCATGGAGTTATGACATTTTGAAAAATTACAAGGTCAAAACATTTGCATTTATTAATCGTTAACAATAAGATGAATAACATATAGGCTTTAGAAAGTAGATAAGGTGAATTTAAATTTCAGACTTATGAATATGAAATTAGCCATTTCATTTCAAACTATTTTTTAAATGTCCACCACAATACATGAACAGAAATGTGGTGGAAATGACACTATGGTGTGAAATTGTGGTTGAAATGACACTATGGTGCGATTTTTCGTTATTTGCGGAAAAATTGCAGAAGAAAGATGTTCATCTTCAGTTTTTGTGTGTAAACTTTACTAACAAGTAAATCCATCTTTAGTTTAAGTGTATCCTCCTCCTCCACTGTCTTCCTGCAAATGAACATATAGCTGAGCAGAAAAGGACATCAAGCATTGCTTCTTAAAATCATTCACATTAATTCAGAACCCTCTCGGCAGAAATACTGCATAACAATGCACTGAGGTGTCTCCTCAACGCCAGTGTGAGTGTGAGCTGTCAATCAGCCCTGCTAACACTGGGTTACAGATGAGAGATGTGTGGCCCCCTGTAGGAGGTGCTGTCAGGTTGATGTGATCTTGTTGTCAGTGCTGTGGACTGGATGTCCAGAAGCTCTGGAGCAGTGACCACAGGCAGAATGCCTGGCTGGATAATGCTGTCCAGCAACAAGTCTTCTATTCTGGCTCAAAATGTGACTCATTCTCTAGAGTGGGAAATTACATATAGTTATTGTTGCAGGTTCTCATTTATTCAAGAAAATGCAGATCAATGTACAGGCACTCCTACACCCTTAAACCTTGCAGTCTAATTGGACAGTTATTGGCCAGAATAAGCCACAAAATGGATGAGTTTTTGTGCTGATAGTCGAAAGGCTGATTCTCTGAGGCGTTTGCTTGGCTAAAACAGGCATAACTCTGTCAGCTCTGCTTTTACTTTGAGAGAATATTACAGTTGATGGAATGGTGCAGACTCGGGCCATGAACCCACATGGACAACTGTAGAGATATTAATTTCACATGATCCCTCTGACAATAAGAATGAAAGGCAGCGAGTGAAAAAAAGGTCTTGAGGGTCTCCATCACCCCTATGATGAATGATCTCCCTGACAGAACGTGCAGTCAAAGTCCACCAGTCCGCCACCTGAGATACTATGCTATTGATTTCCGTGTAGACATTCAGCGTGAACCTCGGAGCTCTTGGCCCTTTGATAAAAGCTTTCATCCATAACGGCAACCGTGCGGGTAAACCGTCTGAGACACAAAGTCTGGAACAAGCTGTTTTTTTAGCGTGATACCAATGTCTTCACTATGCCCTCTCACATTACTGTCAATGTCACCATCATGATCGATCTTTCAGCGTTTAGTTTGTTGTGTTCCAGCACCCTTGGTGTGACCCGTTATTTCCCATCACTAGAGACATCTTTCACTGTTTCTGATGCCGCAGATCACTTTCTTAACAATCTAATAGAAAATTAAGGGAATTTTGTCAACAACGACAACACCCAGATCATAAATAATTTATAATAACATGTTATTTCTTGCATATAAAGATTTTTTTCCAGCTGTGGAGGCAGGTCACAGGGGGAGAGGGTGTCACCCATAGGTCATTTCAAAATTTGGACTAAACCGCTCAATACATATATAGATTAGCTTCACGATCTCTTTATGAACTTTTTGAAGTGTCAAAGTTTCAATTGCGTAGGCTGTCTATGGAGGGACAGAAAGCTCTCAGATTTCATCAAAAAAATCTTCATATGTGTTCCGAAGACGAACAAAGGTCTTGGAACAACATGAGGGTCTGTAACTAATTTCATTTTTGGGTGAACTAACCCTTTAAAGGGGTCATGAACTGCATTGTTTAATTGTTTTAAAATGTTTCCTGGGGTGCACTAATAATGTTAGTATGCTTTTTACATCAATTTCTGCATACTAACGAATGCTTTCATCGTAACTAACAGTGCAAACGCGATATAACTAAGAGATTCTCTGAATAAAACAGGAGTTTTGGCACGTGTCCAGAACTCTTATCACTGATAAACTCATGCTGTTTGATTGACAGCTCCAGTGGGTGCTGTTTGATTGACAGCTCCAACGATTGCACAGGGAGCGTTCTTTGATCGCTTTCCTTATATAATTTAATCAACGTTTAAATAACAGATTATAAGAGAAACAACATTAAAGCGATAGTTCACCCAAAAATGAAAATTTGATGTTTATCTGCTTACCCCCAGGGCATCCAAGATGTAGATGACTTTGTTTCTTCAGTAGAACACAAATGATGATTTTTAACTCCAACCGTTGCAGTCTGTCAGTCGTATAATGCATGTCAATGGGAACTTCGTCAATAAGAGTAAAAAAAAACATGCACAGACAAATCCAAATTAAACCCTGCGGCTCGTGACGACACATTGATGTCCTAAGACACAAAACGATCGGTTTGTGTGAGAAACCGAACAGTATTTCCAACACCACTATGTCCAACTGCCCTGCACATTCGGTTGGTGAGGTCTGAACGCGCTCTGACAACGGAAGTGATGTCTCGCACTCATTGAAGCAAAGCGCGAGAGATCACTTCCGTCATCAGAACGCGTTTTCTGACCTCACCAACCGGATGTGCAGGGCAGTTAGACATAGTGGTGTTTTAGAGGTAAAAAATGATATAAATACTGTTCGGTTTCTCGCACAAACCGATGGTTTCGTGTCTTAGGACATCAATGTGTCGTCACGAGCCGCAGGGTTTAATTTGGATTTGTCTGTGCATGTTTTTTTGACACTTATAGATGGAATCTATATTGACATGCATTATATCATTGACAGACCCATTGACATGCATTATACGACTGACAGACCGCAACGGTTGGAGTTAAAAATCATCATTTGTGTTCAACTGAAGAAACGAAGTCACCTACATCTTGGATGCCCTGGGGGTAAGCAGATAAACAACAAAGTTCCTTTTTGGGTGAACTATCCCTTTAAGTTGACATTTTCACTGGTTTGATTTACTGACACATAGACAAAGAACATCTGACTACTTGAATCATTACATATCAGATCAGGCATTAGAACAGTAGGAGTAACTCTGTTACTTACATGTTGTTGCATTACTGTCGAGTCCATATCGTAAAAGTTGGTTTGCAAAGCCAGCGATTTAAAACCAAAGAATCAACAGTGAAATTGCGAAGACAAATAAATAAAGCTCAACTGAGACATTCACATTGTTTAAAATAAATAACCATATTCCTAGCATAAGGACCCTTTGAAAGGTAATGTTAGTTTTGTCCTGTTGTATCACTCTTTTCTCCTCCTCATCTCACTAACACGCCAGTGGGCGGGGCTAACGTTGCAATGATAAAGTAGGCATTGATTTCTTCTGCGGAGGCAGCGTTTCACCTATCTATGACGTTAGGCACATTTCAGGATCAGTCGTTCAATGGGCCTGGTGTCAATAAAAGCTTTTATTGGACTAACAATTAAGTTTTCAGTTCTGAAACTTACAGGATATTCTTATAGTACGATGACCTCTTATATATCAAAAGCTCAAGGAAAAGATGATTTCTCAATTTATGACCCCTTTAATGAAACATCTGAACAAGTAACACTAATAAAAACCAACCAAAAATGCAGTTCTGCATTAATCTCTCCTTGCAATGTTGTCAACTTTGTTTGGAACAAACATTGTGAAAAGTGCTATATAAACACATTTTGAATTGAACTGAAAAAGCTGCAAATGTGCAACAAAATGTAAAATAAAATGCAAAAATTATCCATATAATATTTTGATTATTTACATTTTTTGTCAATATTTTAATGACATTATTTCTTACACAGTTTATATATTTATATAAAATGCCTTTATATTTTAGGAAGAGGTTCGCTTCATTACATTAGGGACTTTGGTATTAAACAAATTGAAAACCCCTGCATTAATACACGCAACTGCAAATCTGCTATGGATGAGCTGCAGAATAGGCCTTCCTCCTGAATTGTATTTAATGTTTAGTGGATACTTTTCTTCTTTGAAAAGAACGATCACCACTCCTTTCTCTATGTACTGTACGTCTGGCCCCAGGGAAGCAAAAAGCACTTTGTTAAGGTGTGCACCGCACCTTAGCAGAGAGAGAACTCATTTATAGGCTACACTCTGAGCTTGTTCCACTTTATTAGGACACAGCCAAGCCACCAAAGGGGCTGGAGAGTGTGGTCAGACTAGCAGAATGTTCTGTGAAAAGAGCTTCTTCCATGAATAACTTCCAGGTGTTTTCTCTATGAGAAAAAACAATGGGCCCTTAAACCCTTATCACCTCTGTAATAGAGGGAAGCAGACTTTTCCATTACATCAATACAAGAGGGTTTGCATTATTACAGTTATAGGAACACTGTACAACTGCAGTCAGCTGCTAGGCAAAGATGAGTACCATTAACATCAAACAGTGCTGATAAGTGCAGTAATGCACATTCGTAAAGTGCTTTTTATGATACACGCTTTCATTCTACACAGCATATGTTCACAGCGCAGTTTCCAATTGCAAATCTATCTAGACTAGCAAACTATTTCCATCAATCAACATGTTATTATAGAAACCAGAGAAGCACTGCTCTGTATTGTTGTACATAGAATATATATGAATATCTCCAGTCAATAATTCATATATCGCTGTATGGCTGTGAATAAACAAATTACACGACTCAAAAGAAATCAATAAAACTGAAGTATGTCATTTAAAAAAAAATTCAAATGTTAAAGGGTTAGTTCACCCAAAAATGAAAATTCTGTCATTAATTACTCACCCTCATGTCGTTCCACACCCATAAGACCTTCGTTCATCTTCTGAACACAAATTAAGATATTTTTGATAAAATCCGATGGCTCAGTGAGGCCTCCATTGACAGCAAGATAATTAACACTTTAAAACACCCAGAAAGGTACTAAAGACTTATTTAAAACAGTTTTCGAAGCTTCATGAAGCAGTGTTTTGAAATCGCCCATCACTAGATATTGTCGCTATTTAGTTTTTTTGGCGCACAAAAAAGTATTCTCGTCGCTTCATAACATTAAGGTTGAACCACTGTAGTCACATGAATTGTTGTCTTGAAAATGTATGTCTTTAGTAGCTTTCTGGGCATCTGAAAGTGTTAATTATCTTGCTGGCAATGGAAGCCTCACTGAGCCGTCGGATTTTATCAAAAATATCTTAATTTGTGTTCCGAAGATGAACGACATGAGGGTGAGTAATTAATGACAGAATTTTCATTTTTGGGTAAACTAACCCTTTAAAATTTTTAAATAAATTCTCATATCAGAATATGCAGAAACTAGTTTATGTAAAGCACTATTTGCACTGAATTAGTCTTCCAAATTTGTGGAATTAACATCATTTGAACCTGTAGACAAATTAAATGGAAATAATAATAATAATAGTTATTATTATTGGCAGTGAAACAAATTTGGCTTCAGTTAAAATTTTTAAAGGTCAAAATAAATGAGAAGCATTATGATATAATAAAATACTCAAATCCCAGACAATATGAAAGGGATTCAATTTCCTGAAAGGTAATTTGTAGGTAAAATGCTCTATAATTTTATTACCATGATAATTTCAGACAGGATTAAAGTCAGAAAGTATGTGAAAGTTTAACTGTCCTGGGGTGTGTTTCCCAAAAGCATGGTTAGCCATCTACGGTTGCAAGTTCCGTTGAACTCTTATGGTAATGACGGAACTTGGTAGCATAGTTGCTTTTGGGAAATGCCCCCCTGCTTGGAGAACACTAGACTTATCCGCATAAGGCTTACACCAACCAATGACAGATGGAGGAAGTGTTCAGAAAACCTGTTTGACAACATTTATTATTTAAGCAAGTGCATCACAAAACAAACTTCAGCTTTTTAAAAAAAGACCCATTGTTTCTTCATGATACATCTCTTCATTGAGCTTTCTTTAACTGTCATTAACTACCATGTGTATGAAATAACACAGCACACATATTTCCAAACAAAACTCTTAAACTGCTAGAAACTGTCTCAAATCTGGCTGCTCGTTCCTCTGTCAACCAGCACAACAACTCTGAAATTTATAAACCTACGAATGCAGCATATTCTAAGCTCTGTCACCAACACAGCAGGAACACACTTTCAGCTAATTAGAATCTGAAGATTGCACATTGTCTGACACCCAAACCAGTTCACAGATGGAAGGGAGGAAATTTCAAGAACTCAGAGAAGGAACGCTGGGGCCAATGGTCCCTGACGAGAAGGATCCAATATGAAGAGTTTTAATAGGGAACAAATGATTAATTTTAATCTTGATTTGATGTGATTACAATATTGATTAATATGCAATCAATCAAAAATAGCTCAGTGAACAACCAGGATTTGAATGGTGCCACTGTGATCTCGGTTATATAAAACAGCTTAATTTCTTTTAAATATATCCTTCTCCATTCAATTTGCAGAGATGAGCCCATTATTGTTTGTATACCGAGTCAATAATCTCTAAATATAGAGGCAGTTCGTGTCCTCAGGTGGCATGTTCACAAGGGAATCTTTGGCAGAAGAGGAAATGGTTTCTAAAGAGACTTTTCTCTCTCTGCATCAAAGTCTTCAGCAAAACAGTTTGAACTGCGCTTGGAAGTTATCACATCCCTGCTGTCAAATACATCGTGATGGACCACTGCCTCCATCTGGCTCAGATGTGTTGAATTAGAATAATTTTCTCCAACATAATTTGATAAACTTCTGTGGAAAACAACAAAAAAAGTCACTATCTTAAGCTTTTTTTAGTCTTCATTGTTCTTCACCACAATCTGTTCCTTCTTAACGACAGCAGGTACTGTAGTACTGGGACAATACCACAGTATTGTACACATTTACACTATAAATGTCAGACATTAGGAAGACACACCTGCTGATTATTAAACCAAAATTAGCATATATCTCCAAGGTCTCCACATCCATTTGTCTCTGTCTAATAGGCCGTTCTACATGTCATTTTAAAGTGAGTCTCTCGTCTGCATTCGTCTAATTTAGTCAGGCCGTCTGAACGGGGGTTTGAGAAGAGGCTGGGTGTCCTTTTACTCACCCCCTGAGAGACACTTAACAGATCAGTCTCTGCTGAAGTTCAGCCTAATTGTGTGTTTTTCACTTGAACTCTTTTTAGCGCCGGGTCGCAGGATAAGACGGGACAGGGATAGGGAAGTGCGAAAGGGGGGTATAAGTCTTTCTTTGATAGCTGAGTTTCCCCCAGTGACTGCAAGAGTGGCAGAGAGAGGATCCTGTTTGATCGTCACTCTGAAACCAGCAGAGGCAGGAAGCCTGCTGAAGCTGAGGAGCCTTTAGGTTCAGACATTAGAGAAGATGACTTCTGAAGACACTCTCAGGCTCCTTATCAATACAAGAGTTAGTTAATACACTCACTCTTTGGAGTGCTGTCATAAAGGTCAGCTGTTCAATACAGTGCTGCAGTGGAACTAAAAAGTATTTGGACACTTATTATGTACAAAATATCAAAGCATCATCTGAAAAACAAAAGACAACCTCAGACCCCTATCACATTTCTTTTATATTAAAGTTGCAGTCCGTAACTTTTATTGGTTAAAAATGATCCAAAATTAATTTTTGAGCAAGTACATAACCAGCCAGTGTTCAAAACCATCTCCTTACCTTAGCCTGATTCACAATGGTAAGCTTGTAATAATGTTTTCTAAATAGAGTGGTACAGGTAGGTTTCCGTGGGAAATTCAAGTATGCCGCTGTTCGTCTTTGCGTCATTACGCCTGATTACATAAAAAAGGAGTCCCAGCTAGTAGGCTATATGGCAGGTGTAGGATGCTGCAGGTGGTGGATCATTTATAGACTTTTCTCACAGCAGCTGGAATAATTAAACATCATTTTGATGGCGGATTGTAATCCAGAAAGGTCCAAATGACAATCATCAGTGACAACTGGAGATTCACCTGTAGTCAAAAGCAAAAGACTTCGGACTGCAGAGTGGCTACAGAAATTGAAATCTACAGGTAACGCTAATACACACTAAATACACAGTCACGCAATGCTTATGTTGTTAACATTAACAATTTTAAAACAAAGTATAACAATAACTGACATATCTTAAAATATGTCAGTGCCATTGTTTTGTCTTAACATCAGTAATGTTTTTTTCTAAGGCATGGTATGAAAGCTACTTATATGTCCTAATTGAACTAAGGCTAAATTCTGGCTTAATCTAAGCCCTGTCTGTGAAACCAGGCCTATATCTTTTGAAGAAACACAAGTAGAACATATATATTTATATATTAAGTAATATACATGTACCTTCAACATACCTTTTAGGCCTATACATGAATACTGTTGGACTGGACATAATTAATTAGATTCACACCAAACATTTATGATATAAACTCAATACTAGAATCCTAATTAGAAAATGTGTATAGAAAAATTGGCGTGCAACCTTTAGGCCTTGTCCTTGGGAGAAAGCGAACAAAATACCTCATTTTAATACCAGAAAGCCAAAGTATGCTGTGATATATAGTGAAAATATGTTTATTTTAGTTGCCTGTATCACTGCAGATTAAATTAGATTAAATGATGAAGTATTAAACCCCAGTTTGCTGAAAATTAATGTGAAAGAGGTCAGAGATACACTGCGACGAGGAAGCAAAATGTATTACCCGACAAATGGACAAGATCACCTTCATGGCACCGTGCACATTACTATGACATGCAAAAGTGTTACCTGCTCATGGGTGACCACAGCAGAAGGAATTCTCTCAGGGAGGCACGGAAAACAAGCTCGCATTAAGTCAATATGCAAACACGTTTGACAAACACAGGCTTATGTAGTTTTCTGATTTCTTCATGTTGATTTCTCATTGACTTTAAATTCATATTGATTTCTTTTTTGTGTTTATATAAGCTATGCGTTGTTCACAAGGCCTTTCAGTCCAAAAGAAACTTCATACGGCTCAGAGTCATGCTGAGGGGCAGACATAATGACCTATTCATGTTCGCCGGCTATTTGCTCAGTAACTGGGCACAATTGGTGGGCGGATGAAATAATTCAGGAGGAGAAAGAATATTGTAGGGCATTTGTCTGGTGTATTAATTAATCATTTGTTCTCAGCTGTGACTGCAGCGAGGGAAATTCAGTGGAAGCGTTTCTCATCTCTGTGGGAGTCTGATTGCGGCTCATCGCTGAATAGATTCACTTATTGAGTAGATTTGGCTTGAATTTGTCGAGCTGATTGAGTGCCGTGTGACTTTCTGTTATAATCGTGGCATGGGTTTCATGCAGCTCCACAGCCTCCTTTAGTAGGACCACAAAAGCATTGTAATGCCTGTAAAATAAGTCCAATGTCACACATGGCTTATCTTTAATGGCACGTATAAAGCTGGAGGGGTAACCATCCACATCATTGAAAAGGTCACTCTTATGGGAAGGGCTGTGCACCACACACAGGCTAATGAAACAGCTAATATTGTGGAAGGGTGTAGATTTCATCATTTCATGGGTTATGGGCAGAGAAGCTCTGCTGGAGAGCTTTTATTGTGACAAACATTTCGATATCAGATTCAGTAACACACCTACATTATTTAAATCAGATGTTACAGCAACTCTTAAAGGGACAGTTCACCCAAAAATGTAAATATTTTGCAATCACTTCTTAAAGGGATAGTTCACACCAAAATTAAAATGCTGTCATCGTTTACTTACCCTCACATCGTTACAAACCTGTATGACTTTCTTTCTGTTTTGAAACATAAAATAAGATATCTTGAAAAATGTCTTATAAAATGACAATTTTGTTTTGGGCCCCATTGACTTCCATTGTATGGGCAAAAAACAGTGGAAACATTCTTCAAAACATCTTTAGTGTTCCACAGAAGAAAGAAAGTCAAACTGGTTTGGAATGACATGAGGGTAAATGAGTAAATGATGACAATTTTCATTTTGGGGTGAACTATCCCTTTAAGAAGTGATTGCAAAATATTGATGATGTGCTTCATATTAAAGGGTTAGTTCACCCAAAAATGAAAATTCTGTCATTAATTACTCACCCTCATGTCATTCCACACCCGTAAGACATTCGTTCATCTTCAGAACACAAATTAAGATATTTTTGATGAAATCTGAAAGGTATATGACTCGTCCGTAGACAGCAATATAACCATCACTTTCAAGGTCCAGAAAGGTACTAAAGACATAGTTAAAATATTCGACATGACTGCAGTGGTTCAACCTTAAATGTATGAAGCAGCGAGAATACTTTTTGTATTTTTCAACAATATCTTCTCTTCTGTGTCATTCTCATACGTTGTTTACGTCCAGCGCTTCCGTGTTCTACGTCAGACCGCCGACTCAGTATTGGCCGGCTCCTGCGTCAGCATCACACGCATGCGTCGTGCTGCTCACGTGATCAGCTTTGGCCAATACTGAGCCAGCATTCAGACGTAAACACGGAAGCCTTCACTGCTTACTGCATCAACTACTTAAGGTTAATGACAGGGAAGAGATTATTGAATAAAGTCGTTATTTTTGTTTTTTGCGTGCAAAAAGTATTCTCGTTGCTTCATAAAATTAAGGTTGAACCACTGCAGTCACATAGACTGTTTTAACAATGTCTTTAGTACCTTTCTGGACCTTGAAAGTGGTGATTATATTGCTGTTTATGGACAAGTCATATACCTCTCGGATTTCATCAAAGATATCCTAATTTGTGTTCCGAAGATGAACGAATGTCTTACGAGTGTGGAACAACAAGAGGGTGAGTAATTAATGACAGAATTTTCATTTTTGGGTGAACTAACCCTTTAACATGGCAACAGTAAATTAGTCACATTTTCATCATTGAATTATTATGAGAGCGCTTTAACCCTCATGAGAACAGACGTTTTGATAAGCAAGTTGCATTAGACACCCAGAATACACTCAAACAGCGAGGATAATTTGAACGAATGCATTGCAGTGTGCCTTATACAGCCTGTGTCTTTAAGAGCCGCCTTTTCCTTTTTTTGTATTTTGGGCATGTGATTGTTACTAAATATTTACTGCATTCAACACCCCCCTAAAGAGTTCAAACTCTGAGAGTGAAATCACACCAATTTCCGACGCGAGAGGGGCTATTTTCTGCCTTTGAAGCGTTTTCCAGCCCCTGACTATGCACCATCCTGTTGAGACGTGCCCAAAAATACACTTCTGCCAGCGTCCTGGCAGCACTGTAGCATATGCGACGCGGCTGGCCTGCAGTGCCCCCCCGCAGAGCTGCCTGCGCTCACATCATTGTCTTAAATACGAAACTGGCACACTCAACGGGCAGTCACCACATAATACCCCCTCTATCCTCTCCGCCAACACAAACACACATTTATATCTGAGGTACAGGGTAAAAAAAAAAACAGAGAGCGGCATGTTTTCTGCCACAGTGCATGCGAGGAATGGTGGAACACTTTTACTCCCACACAAAGGTCACAGACTGATTCAGTGTCCTCTGTTTGGATAGTTATCTCAGCAGGGATTAAGGGAAATGGTCTGTCTGATTGGATCTTGAGCTGAAGCTAATACTGCTCTCTCTCCGTTTGAGATATTGAGGAAGATTATAACCTGTGAGAGTGTCAAACAGCACAAAGTACAACGCATACAGTACTTTACCCCAGCAGAGGGTGAATTATTGCAGCGTTTGGAAGGAATATTTGTGTAAATGGGAATATGAGAGCCAGTCTTAAATTAAAATACCTGCAAACATTTCCTTCTTTGTATTTTGTAAACTTTAAGCAGGGCCTAATGAAGGCAAAATTATGCTTATACAAATATGATAAACAAGTTTTTATGGAGCTCTATATCTATCGTGGCTCTTCCCCAAAAGCTGCCCTTGCTGTCCTCCTCCGAATTTACACTTATGTGCACCATTCTGCAACAAAATATGAGAAATGGACATCTTACTACCAACGTTATGGACTTCACAGGCGTCAAGTGTGCCATTTGGGTCAGGGCCTATAAGTAGCGAAAATTAAAGTGCCCCTATTATGCAATTTTAAAAGGTTCCTAATTTAGTTTTGGAGAACAATACAATACAATAAGGTTTACATGCATCCAATGTCAAAAAAACACTTTTATGTTCTCATAATATACATTGCATGTCACCTCATTTGCCAAATTCATGTTGTAAAAATTAATTTTAACCACTGACTCTTCACATCCTCGTCCTTTGGAAGTGTATACAAAGAATATTTGCATTAACAGGGCAGATCTTCTTGACAATGTTCAAAAACACCAACCAACTACAGTGTTTGAGGGTGGGTCAAAGTAGACGTTATTTGCATGCAGCCAATGAAGACCATAGGCGGGCATTAGGCAAATGTGTTACAAACCTATGTAGATATGTTATGGAAGTGAGACTGGAATTGCTGATGACTCATTTCGGCAGTTCAGAATCGGTTCTTTCTTCTAGGAGACAATAACTTTATTTGTCGCGCACTTTGATCTTCAAAACTTACCTTTTACATTCACAAACAGCTTACACAATGTATGAAGGGTAATATTCAAAAAAGCATAGAGGCACTTTAACTAATCTGTTATCACTGTTTTTATCAAAATTAAGTTACAAGCAGCCTCTGAGAAAATAATCAAATGTGTACAACTATAATGTTAGCGTTGGTTGTTGTTTATCTGAATGGTTTTAATGAACTGATTCTTTTGAATCGTCACTCATTTGTGTTCCTGAAATTCCCTGTGACGCACCTTACTTTTTTTTTGTAACTAAATGAATATGGTTAAATACAAAAAGATACATCAGTTTTTTATTCAATTTTTATTCAATCACCCTCATGTCGCCCCAAACTAGTAAGACCTTCATTCATCTTTGGAAAACAAATTAAGATATTTTTGATGAAATCCGAGGGTTTCTGAACCACACATAGGCAGCAACGTCATTGCACCTTTTGAGGTCCAGAAAGGTAGTAAAGACATCGTTAAAATAGTCAATGTGACTACAGTGGTTCAACCTTAATGTAATGAAGCGTCAAGAATACTTTTTGTGCGCAAAAAAACAAAACAAAAATAATGACTTTATTCAATTATTTCTTTTCTCCCGTCAGTCTCCTATGCTGTTGATTTAGTGAACGCAGTGCAGCACTTCTGTGTTTACGTCCGAACGCCGGCTCAGTATTCATAACATTCATAACTTCATAACATTAAGGTTGAACCACTGTAGTCATTTTAACTATCTTAACAATGTCCACCTTTATATATATATATATACAGTGGGTACGGAAAGTATTTAGACCCCCTTAAATTTTTCACTCTTTGCAGCCATTTGCTAAAATCATGCAACAAAAGATGCAACAAGTTTTTCACACCTGGATTTGGGGATCCTCTGCCATTCCTCCTTGCAGATCCTCCCCAGTTCTGTCAGGTTGGATGGTAAACGTTGGTGGACAGCCATTTTTAGG
>RJVU01062584.1:3492003-3574010 GCA_003731715.1 Anabarilius grahami | reverse complement strand
TAAAAAGGTATACCTTTCTGGACCTCAAAAGGTGCAATGACTTTGCTGCTTATGTGTAGTTCAGAAACCCCCGCATTTCATCAAAAATATCCTAATTTGTGTTCTGAAGATGAACGAAGGTCTTATGAGTTTGGAACGACATGAGGGTGAGTAATTAATGACAGAAATTAAATTTTTGGGTGAACTAACCCTTTAATATTTTACATTTGATCACCCTGATTGATATCTTTATTAAGAAACATTGGTCTTTTTTTATTGAATCAGCCTTTCTGTAGCTCACACATTAGGGCATGGCACTAGAAATGCTAATGTGATGAGTTCGATTCCCAGTGAATGCATGAATTGGAAAAAAAAATGTAGATCTTGAATGCTATGAAAGTCACTTTAAAGTTAAAAGTGTCCCCCAGATGCATGAATTTAAATGTCTTCTTAAATAGATTCTATGTAGTGAGATTACTTTTTGTTTGTAGCCTGTAGTGTAGCTAAAACTACTTTTTAAAAAGGATAGCTTGACTACTTTATGCGTAGAGCTACAGTCCCAAAGTAACTTCCCCAGCATTGTTATGGACTCTTATTCCTCACCAGTCAGTATCTTGTCAGTCATTCTGTTAGGCAGTATATATCAGCATATCAGATCTCAGTGTAGATCAACAGGGGCTCACTGTAAAAAAAAAAGAAAAGAAAAAGTGTCAGATGACTCACAATCCCCCTGCAGCACTTGGTTTCTCTGCTGATGCCTCTCTATCACCTGATTTTATGATTCACACTCAGCAGTGATGCAGGCCTCCAATTACACACTTACAGCACAAAATGTTATGTTAGTTACTTACAAAATCAACATTGCCCCATAAATGAAAAAAAAAACACAAAAAAAAACACACTGCATAATAATGGAGCACAGACGCATCCTTTATGGCTGAAATGGCTCCTACTCTACAGAGATTTGTTACACTAGAATAATAAGAGCAAGAAGAATGGAACGTCTGTCTGATCTTACGATGTAATACATTATTTTCCACTTTTTCGCCAGGGCCGCAGGATGCACGCAGGAACCAGAGGAGGGGAGGCATGGGGCGGATAGTCTTAAAATAACCGAGTTATGAAAGTCTAATTCAAAGAGCCTCCCCTCCACGTCAGGCTAATCTGCGACTCCTACATGAGGTGGGGGTGAGCGCGGAGGTGCATTGTTCAGATGAAGATTGACAAGTGGAAGCCAAAAGAAAAGATCAAAGACCTTGACTGGCACGTGCAGCCTTTGTGTTTTTGTCTAGATGAGAAAACTGTTGCCTAAGCATGTTATAAGCAAGGACATCAAGATTAAAACATTACGTCTTAGTTTATGAAGTAAAGTATTACAGTTACAAAGTAAGCATGACGTAATTTTACCAAACAAATAATGTGTTTAAATAAGTTTACTTATTTGAGCTTGTACTGTCATAAAAAAACTATTAATGTAAAGGAGTAACCTGTAATTGTTACCTTAAAGAGCTGTTTTTGTTGATTTAACCCATTAAATTAATTTTGTTGGTAAAAATGAATGTATTTAGGTTGGTTCAGCAATATTAAACACTATTTTTGACTAGAATAAAACCAGTTAATTTAGATGAATTATTACTATCAATATCCATTTCATGAAGTTGCATAACTCCAGAATCAACTTTATGAAAAGTAAGCTTTTCATTTAATCCCGTACATACTCCAAAAGTACACCATTTCAGACCATGACTGACTGACGTTTCTGATCTCACTTCACTTTTCTGTCAATTTTTGTCATGGCTTTAGCGGTCCATCTAGAAACAAACCCCCTCATAGAATAAGAAACAAAACAAACTGTGATTGGTTGCTTTACATGTCAGTCAAACAACTTCTGGGCGGTCCTTGGTCAATGAAAGCTGCTTGAAGTCAAGACCTACTGCTGTCAGTCTAAAGGTCTGGCTACATGAAACTATGCATAACATATTCATGAATTTTTAAAAACTTTATCTCAAATCTTAACTTTAAATATTTTTTATAATTTTTTAATTACCATTCACCTTCACTAGCTATAAGACCATTAAATTGCCCAGCTGTCCATTTTGTTTTGCATTTTTTATTATTTGATTATATACATACACTACCATCTACCACTACCCTTATGCTCACCACAGCTACATTTATTTGAGCAAAAATACAGTGAAAACAGTAATATTGTGAAAAAAGTAATGTCTCCACAAAAATATTAAGCATCACAACTCTTAGTGATGTGAGAGAAAAGAGTTCTTTCAGAAACATTAAAAAAAACTTACCGACCCCACACTTTTGAAAGGAATATTAACCTTTTAATTCTAAAAGTAATTCTAAAAATAAATTACAAATATTGCATGTAGTCTCTCAATGGTCACAAAACTGCATGCATAATAATTATTAAATAATTACAAAAAGTTGTTTAAAATACTTTGAAATGGAGTACAGCTGCACAATCTCTCACCACAGGACACCACAAAAATCAGCTTCAAAACTAATGTTATCTACTCACCCATAATCAAATCTATAAAGCTCATATTTACTCATTCAGCACTGCAACTAAGCCTTAAGACACACAATTACAGCAGGCTTGAAGAGCAGGAGAACTAGTGCTTCCCTGCAAACTAGTCCAGCACAACAGCTCTCTCAGGCTTGTTCGTCAGCCAGAAGCTACTGGACTTATCTCAGCTCGAGCTCTGAAGAAAGAGGATCTCTTCCTGACAAGCCTGCTGAAGATAAAATTATCATATTTCACACCCATGTCTCTCACAATCTGGCAAGCAGAGAGCAGGTGGTTTGCTCTCAGGGGAATCGTGCCTGATGCACAGCACTATATCACCAAGCCACATCTATCAAATCCCTCTCTGCCTGGAGAGAAATGTTACAAGTGTGCCATTGTAGTCAAGTTTCATGAGACTTATCTAAATCTACTTGTCATGAAGTGTTGACAAATTCTTAAGGAACCATTTTGGTTTTACAACATGCTGAGAGACATAAAAATCAGTTTGATCGCAGTTAGTTGATATAAAAATGGCCATGGTTCAAATTTCTAAAATCTACAGTCTGTAAGCTGTCATTGTTTGTGGAGGGCAAAGGTTAAGTATTTTTCAAATATGTCTGTATATCTACCTTATGTCACATAAACAGATGGAATTTCAAATGTGCTTTTTTTACCCTGCCTTCAACAAATCTTTGCACTGCGAAAAGATATACTACAGCAAAACGCCGTGACAGCAGCAACATTTTACCAAGGTTTAATCAGCTATGTTCAATCAAAAACAGTTGCTGTCAGAAAAAAAATAATATTGTACCTTTTTTCTCTCATCTTCCTTATAAATGATGCTTATACCAGCTGTTGGTTCAAGAATAATTCTGTCTCTCTGAATGTGTGAGTCTCACTTTGGTGATAAAACAGACAGATCTAGAGCTGATCTACAGTTAGACATCATGTTGAATAAATGTTCAAGACCTCTCTATAAATAAAACAAGTTTATTTTAAGCCCTTTTACTTCCACAACCAGAGAAATACTTTCTATGTACTGTGGCATCTTCAGTTATAGAATAAAAATGTATTTTATATATATAGCATGTATTATGCAGGTCAGGAAAATGTGACCATTTTAATGGTTAAAAATAATAAGGGAAAAGCTTCAATTAGTTTTAATATAATATAATAAGGTTGCATGATTTATCGCGATTAAACCGCATGCGATTTGGCAAAGGCTGCGGTTATTTTATGCGCAACTTGTCAGAGCTGTTCGGCTCTGTGATCAGTAGTACATGCTTCTCCATCTGAAAGCCAGAGGGCGCTCTTGCGTAGAAACTCAAAATATGCCCTGCCGCAGAAGAAGATAACATGCATCATATCGCTGTAGCTGAATAAACAGAAGATTTAAACGCTTTGATTGATTAAACATGACTAGTAAACACACGACTGCCTTATTCTGTGTAAGAAGCCACATCATCTCACAGAAGGATGCTCAACTGTCGTTATGAAGGGAGTTTGGAGTAAAAACATGTTATTAAAGGGTTAGTTCACCCAAAAATGAAAATTATGTCATTTATTACTCACCCTCATGTCGTTCCACACCCGTAAGACCTTCGTTCATCTTCGTAACACAAATTAAGATATTTTTGATAAAATCCAAAGGCTCAGCAAGGCCTGCATCACCAGCAATAACACTCCCTTTTCAACGCCCAGAAAGCTACTAAAACATATTTAAAACAGCTCATGTGACTACAGTGGTTCAACTTTAATATTATAAAGCGACGAGAATTCTTTTTGCGCGCCAAAAATAACAAAATAGTGCCTTTATTCAACAATATCTAGTGATGGGCGATTTCAAAACACTGCTTCATGAAGCTTCGAAACTTAACAAATCTTTTGTTTTGGAAAGTCACGTGAACTATTGAAATTTCAAAACACAACGTAACGAAGCCTCGTTTACTGAAATCATGTGATTTTGGCGCTCTGAACCACTGATTTGAAACAAATGATACGTTAAGCTTCGAAGCTTCATGAATTTGAACCACTGTAGTCACATGACCTGTTTTGAATATTTTTTTAGTAGCTTTCTGGGCATTGAAAAAGGGAGTGTTATTGCTGGTGATGCAGACCTTACTGAGCCATCGGATTTTATCAAAAATATCTTATTTTGTGTTCCGAAGATGAACAAAGGTCTTACGGGTTTGGAACGACATGAGGGTGTGTAATTAATTTTTGGGTGAACTAACCCTTTAAATGTTGTCTTTTGTTGGACAAGATGTTGATAAATGCTTCTCATGTCTGGAAAGATGTTTGACGCGTGTTCCTTTTTCAAATGTACATTATAAGCGACTCAAACTCGCAGTGCTTTCAGATGGATTAGCATTTGTAGCCATATTTCATTGACAAGCTGCGCATAAAAAAAATGATCGCAGCCTTCGCGATTTCAAAATCGCACTAAGAATCGCGTTTAAGCGATAATCGCGTTTAAGTTCAATGTAATTTTTCGTATCGTGCGATAAATCGTGCAGCCCTACAATATAATATAATATAACATAATATAGAATTACGGTTAGGGTTTGGTTTAGAGTTAGTTATTTGTAATTATGCATAATTTACTGTCATTAATTTAACAAGTACATGTAGTAACGTGAAATAAAATGTTACCTAGGAATATAATATAACATAACATAACATATAACATAATATGATATAATATATCATAAGAAAAACTAATGAAGCTTTACTCATTACAGGCACTAGAAATGTTGCATTGTCATCACTGATATATGTACTTCTGCATGTGTCAAGTGAGTCATATATTTTTCTCTGACTCTAAAGTTTTGACAAGCCAAAGGAAATACTGGCTAAATAGATACCGACATCACAAAGAGATTGCCTTCCCAGGAAATATTAGAAATTTCAGCACACTCCCACAGAATTTCCATACCCACTTGACAAGTGACATCCATCAGTTGTGCCTCAGTGCGGCGTAGACCCAAAAAAACGCTGCAATTACTGCTCAGACCAATGCACAAAATAATTAGGGGGAAATATGTTATTCTCTGACATCATTTTACTTCATTCTCTTATTAAGCCTCATCCATCATGAGAAGTCAAGACTGACTGTTTCTTTTTCTGACAAACAACGACTGAGGAACTGCACCCACCATCATTCTCAGGTTTGGACACATAAATGTGCCTCATTCAGCAACAGGCTCGCGGAGTATGCGAGTGCTTCATTGCTAGGATTAATTAGCTGGATTTGTATGACAATGGGGCTAGTGACATATGCTCCGCGGTTATGGCAGTAAGTGTTAATGAGCTTTGGTTCAACAGGCAGGGAATGTTGAGTCCATCTATAACGCTGCAGAACAAAAGCTGCACGCTGTCTTGACGCAGCGAAGGTTGGGTGTTTACATTTCTCATGAAAGACTGTGATCCTTAATCGTGTCTTTCTGACATATGGCAACACGTTTCGCACAATGGCAGGATTTCTTACTCGCATACAGAAGACAAATGTGTTGGAGAATGGAATACATCAGGTCCATCTGTTGGACCACACACATTTTAGTTATGAGGTTATAGCAGACATGAATTTAATCTGGCTACTTAAATGTAGTACTACTACCTTGTGGATGAGAGAAATTGGATCTAAAGCCTTTTGACTTGACCTCCAAAAAACACAGTTAGTCTCAAGTGGCTTTATGTTATATTCCTAAGTAGGGCTTCGGTTTTTCCGGTCTGAAAGAATAAAGGTTTGGTGACTCATTAAATATTCACAAGAAAAAGCTAAGTTCAGGCCAGAAGGAAGGAGCTTCAGGAGGTAATGAGTAACGATAATCACCAAAGCCATTTTCAGACAAATACATGCACATAATAATAAGACACTCAAGGGTGGATCAGCTATAAATAGAGCATCAACTGCAGATTGATTTGAGATAGGAGCTCTGGATCCGATTCAGCAGATAACTCCTCGGCAAAAACGCACATCTATTCCTCTGGTATTCACGATTGATCGGTAGATATATGCTCTAATTTAAATCTCTCATAGAATTTAGTCAAAAGCAACTGGTCTATATAATGAGTTGGTATAGCATGCTTAATCACACTTGCCAACCAGAGCAGGACTACAGTGTGCAAGTTTAGCAATGATTCTTCACAGGATAGTTCACAAATGATCATAGAATTTTCATTCTGTCTCTGTGACAGCTGTTGGCTCAATAAACAATCCGTGATGCTTTTTCCAATAAGAAAAACTCTTTGCAAAATCATTGTGCATGTGGGTGTTTCTTCAGTTTTTGGCCCTGTGTACTTTAAAAAAAAAAAAACTCAAAACAAAAACAAAATTCAAGCATCAATGGAAATGATGCACAATAAAAATATGTTGCTCACAATATAGGGGCAAAATTGTTGATTGTGGTGGAAATGTAACCACAGCTGTGGGACAGTTCAAAAAATAAAGAAACATGTTCAAACATGTTAAAAATAAAAGAAACATGTTCACTCTCAATAAATATTAAAATGGTTTTTGAAACCATCTTCGTGATACTTTTGATATTTTAGGATTGGATATCTGGGTCTGGGACAAGGGTAAAATAATAAATCTATAAATAAAATGCATTTGAAAACTAGCAAAAAATGAATAATGAAGACATGATTAAAAATTCATTATATATATATATATATATATATATGTCTTGAACACTGGGCGGAACCATGATTTTTTTTGGTGAAATTTCATAGTAGTTTGCAGAGTAGTTTACATCACTGGATATTAATGTCAGTCACTGAATATTTCAATCATAAAACCATCGTCAAATATTAAATGTTTAGCTACTTACTTGCCATGTAGGTACATTTTCAATGCTAAAACGAAAGCATCGCACTGGAATTCGCACTCATCTTCTGTGAACAGTAAGCCCCGCCTTCTTTGATTTGATTGGCCAAGACACAAAAGTGCACAGAGTTGTAAAAACACACCCATGCACAGGTTTGCTGATGTCTGGCTAATGCAAAATGGCAGACTTAATGGCAAACTTAAATGTGAAAATACCAAAAATTATTCCTACGCTCGTGGTTGGTGGTACATTAACAGCCAGTACCATCCTGTTCCAAAAACCATTAGAGCATTAAATGTACCTCTGTTCAGAGGCTACTGTGACATATCTGAGCCTTTGCCAAAGATCCTCTTTCTCTTATGCGTTATTAACATTAAAGCTAATAAAATTATTAATAACAATTAAAGACAGCTGTCTTCTATTAATTTCTATCCTGAGTTTATTAATCAAAGCTGTAGCTGTGCCATCTAACTTAAAACCATTAGAAAATTATAGAAAACACATTTTTTTTGCAAAAATCCAGTAAATGTTTAATTACAGTATATAAATGTACAGGATCAATGCGTTTACGTAAGCTGTCAGTGACAGATATAATACTGATCTGTCTCTTTTGTTTACCCTGGATACTCCCCAGACTGCAATGGATCATTTGTTTATGTGCCGCTCGTTAAACTTGGCCTTCAGCCTGTTGTTACAATACACACGAGTATCTACATGTACGAGCAACACACTAGAACAAAGCATGTGTGTGAATAAACAAACATCAAAAGGTCTGAAAATCTGCCACTCTCTGAAACATGATGGTGAGCGGTCGCTACAGAGCCGTAGATGAAATTAGCTTGACTGTACAGCATTGCATGCACTAGCAAGCGTCTTTGATTCTAATGTCTGAGATTTTCTTGCTCTTTTTTGTTGTTGTTATGGTTGTTTGATGTTTGACCCCTGTTCCTTGGATCCAGACGTTTCTCTCCCTTCACTGTTTGTGTCTGGAGCATAATTAGCATCAGGTTCTTTTTCCATACTCTTTAGCTTTTGAAGCTTCTGCGTTTCCCCCCAAAAGACAGTGTGAAAGGCAGTCTGATCTTTCTTGATTGTTCCCTAGAGTTCACTCAAACCGTGGAAAAACATGTCATTTGGCTGTCTATCAACAAACCTCAACCTAAATCAGGATTGAAACCCACATACATGATAGCAAACAATGTTAGTAACAACCTTGATTGAATTTAAAATGACATCTCCACAGTGGATCACAATGTGAATATTTGGAGTCACATTGTACAGATAAAACAGCATATTATCTCTCTTCAAAAACTTCAGCGTTGCTGCACCAAAATTATGGAATTCTCTCCCTCAATCACTCCGCTGTGTCAATAATATCTCTGAATTTAAATCACTACTCAAAACCCATCTGTTCTCTGAATGTTATCTGTTGCAAGTTATTTCCTACATCTATGTTGTTTTTTGTATGTTATTTTTTTGCATTTTGTGTCCTGTTTTTCATTGTGCTTCATTCAAATTTTCACTTTGCTATTGATTGTCATTTCTGTTTATTGCTTTTGTGTTATTCTTTCCAAATGCAACTGTAATGTAAAGCGTCCTTGAGCACTGGAAAGGTGCTATATAAATAAAACTTATTATTACATCTTATTATTAATACATTAGCCTTAGCCTACTTGATTTTAAAAATGAAACAGGCACTGCAGAACACCTGTCCCAACATGCTGACGGGCGAGGCTGCAACCCATTATCACTCCCAAAGGGTCTGTGACCTGGCCACATAACCTGCAGTTTCAATTAAATGATAATAATAATAATAATTTCATGAAATTACAAATTTGAATAAAAAATCTGATTTTTCCTGCAATACACACCAAGCCTTTGTCCACTATTTGTTTCACAGAGCTTGGCAATATAATTTTTACTGAGCGTTCTAGGATTGCATTCTCTGCTTATTATCCATGCAATGCTGCTGTAAAATTTGGCCAAAAAGAAGGTATCTTAGTAGACAGAATAATTAAGCAGCCTACTTTCAGGAATAACCTTTGCAGGCAGTGCACTAGGTTTTGGAACAGAGTTGTATTCTTGGAGACATCAGAAGGTTTTCACTAACTGTGTCATTCTCTAAACTACTGTCCAAATGTGAGGAAGTAAAACTGGTGGCAAAATCTGCATTACTGTAGCTTTTGGACAGTGCGGCACTGTTTTGAGTGAGATGGTGCCCGTGTGTGGTAAGGAGAAAGGGAAGTGACTCAACAGCTTCAGGCTGGCTGGCAGAGGCATTTGGGGTGGTGAGGGCGAGGTCAGCCAGCATGGACGGATCTGACAGCAGGCAGTGCCAGCTTGGCATCTCAGGGGCTCGAAACATGCTGCCAGCACTCCCTACAGAAATACAGAGGGACCACTCTCCTCTGGGAGGGAGAAAGAGAGAGAAACAAAGAGAGGGGTAAGGTGAGGAATGTTTGTGTACGTGTGAGAGAAACAGCGAGACAGAGAGAAAGCAGGAAGGAACGGAGGCCAAATCTGCTGCCCCAGAGTTTAGCACCATAGGCAATGGAAAGAGGGTAAAGACAAAAGAACAAACAAAGGCAAAGCTGCAGAGCTGCATGGCTGCAGGTTGTTGACATTTAGCTGAGCTCAGTCCTCTATGTTTCCTCTCAGATAATGCATTGGTTTAAGCAACACCCTGGATTGTCAAGCAAAAAGACAGATTACTCAGCTAAATCAAGTCTTTCTGAATAAATTAATGTCTGAAGGATGCCTTTATTTGCTGCTTAAATACAATTTGCTTTGGCACAGCAGTTTTGAATCTTATACACTCATCCATATGTGATGCTTAAGATCTGGGAATGTCTACAGCAAATGTAAGAATGTCAGGAGCTAATGGGGAAATGCCACTCAGGTTGTGGTAAGAGTATTATCATACATTTCTGATTACTTGAACTCTTTTAAACTCAAAATATATTTGATTAATTGGATCTTCAGTTACATTTACATAACTGGAGAGGATCTGCAAGGAGGAATGGCAGAGGATCCCCAAATCCAGGTGTGCAAAACTTGTTGCATCTTTCCCAAAAAGACTCATGGCTGTATTAGATCAAAAGGGTGCTTCTACTAAATACTGAGCAAAGGGTCTGAATACTTAGGACCATGTGATATTTCAGTTTTTCTTTTTTAATAAATCTGCAAAAATGTCAACAATTCTGTGTTTTTCTGTCAATATGGGGTGCTGTGTGTACATTAATGAGGAAAAAAAATGAACAAATGATTTTAGCAAATGGCTGCAATATAACAAAGAGTGAAAAATTTAAGGGGGTCTGAATACTTTCCGTTCCCACTGTATATCTGTTGTTGGATCCGTTACATACCATAAAATCTGTTACATTATGAGACGTTTAAAAGTCTTTTGACAGGCACACCCCCGGTTTCACGGACAAGGCTTAAGCCAGTCCTAGACTAAAATGCATGTTTGAGCTGTTGTAAATGAAAGTAACTTGTACTGACATATCATAAATTATGTCAGTGCCATTGTTTTGTCTCAAGATGCACACCAGTAATGTTTTTTTTCTAGTGAACATTTATAAAAGTTACTTAAAAATCCTAATTGAACTAAGGCCTAATCCTGGCTTAGGCTAAGCCCTGTCTGTGAAACCGGGCCACATTGTATTAAATGGATCTTATACACTTTTTACTATTGTATGTAATCCTGCTTATAATATTAGCCAAGGTTAACTAAAACAATCATATTTGACTTAACATGACCATTAATCACACTCTGACCCTCAAAATTCAAGCCATTTTCACACAAATATAAAAATTAAAAAAAAATCATTATTTACTCATCCTTAAACTTGTCTGTTTCAAACTTGACTGTAGAACACACAAAAACATTTTTTTTTTAAACAAAAAAGTATTTTTTCTCTCTCCAATTGAGGTCAGTGGGGTCCATTGTTGTTTGAAGCCCAACATTCTCCAAAATGTTTTGAATATTTCTTAATAAAACTGCTTCAGCTTAGTTTCAATAAGTGGTCTCGTTGGGCCGGGGTGTGAGTTTTAAGAAGTTAGACTATGTCTACATATACTTATAATGAGCACTTTTATTAGAAAAGAGCAAGGGGAATCTGGGTTTGCATGCTTTGACCCCTCTATATGATATAGTAGATTTTAGTTCATTAGGCAAAAGTCTCACTCTACTGGAGTCTCAGAGGAGCATTAAAAAAAAGTGGATTTTTGCTGCTTGGTCACTTTAGTGAAATAATATTATGCTAATTCAACACAATTCTTGAAGATTTTGAACATCACAACTTAATTTCATTGCATGCAAATTCAAATAAAGACCATTTTATTAGCCTGATGTGCATAAATGATGAAGATGAACATCATTCGTCCAAGCAGTTTATTTAGTTGAGTACTGTTCTAAATTAAAGTTTGGCTATTTCTGTAATACTTGTTATATGTTGCATAAATATATCAATAGGCAAAAAATATATAAAATTGCATGATCTTGCATAACTAAATGAAGTGCATGGAAAAGTTCTACATTTAATTAATTAAGTTTATTAAACGTTTTTATTTCTTACTGAATGTGGGTGAACCTGAAGATGGTGATTATGGAATATCAAACTGTAAGGAACCTCAGTGCTCATCCCTAAGGGCCTGAAAATCTGCCAGATGAATAATGCCTCCGTGCATCTGGCTGTACTGTTCTGCCTCTTTCCTGTCCTCTTACAGTTCCTCTCTCTCCCTCTTGTGAAAGCTATATGATTCATTATTAAACCAAGAGTATACTGTATCTCAAGCTTGTGGTGAGACTCTCCAGTACCCCTTCGATCCCCTTGTAATTCCAGGGTGAAGCAAGAATTGGTTTTAAATTAGTTTCACAGTGAACACTTGAATCTCTCTCTCCCTCTCAAAGAGTGACCTCATTAAACAGATGAGCCACAGGGCCCGAGAGCAAGTACAAAAACACACACACTCATAGGCAGACATACAAATTCACAAACACACAGAGACAAACTGAAATCACAGACCAAGGTTATATTGTTGCTAACGGAAACTATTATGATAAAAACCATCAAGATGAAAACTAGAAGCAATTTTACCATTGGCTAATATAAAAATACAAGTTTAGTTCCCAAGCGAACAAAAACCATAGCCTACCTTGAATGCAATGTAAGTTTCTTTCATAAGCCAAACGTATAAACTTATTTTCCAAAAGTCATTTTAAAAATTATATTAAATTAAACAGATACTTTTTATGCACCATTAAAACTAACAACTAAACTGAAATTGAAAACAGAAACATTTCTAAACTAACAACACCATCAAAGACCCATATAAAGCATTTTTCACATGCACGCACACAAACGCAGAACAAGTTGCCTAAACATTTTCTGCATAAATGATGCTGATTAGTGTAGCCCAGTTACACATGAGCAGAAACAAGACAAATTGCCAAGTCTGTGGAAAATTCCTCTTTTTCCTCTCAGCAGTCGAGAGCTGACATAGCAAAGGTCCTTAGAAACAATTCTTTGTCATCATTTTTTAAAACGTAAAACTCAAATTCAAACATTGGCTGGTAATCAAATAAAGACGTTAGTGAAAGTCCATCCATCTTAAGGAGTTCAACAGCATAAAAATGAAGCCTAATGAACCAGAGGAGACGGGGAAAAAAGCTAATTGGCTAGAGCCCTTAATTTTTTGGAGTAAGATACCACTCTGTTTAATGTGATGATAAGCTCTGCGCTTATGCTGACTGACATGAGATGCTAACATCAGTGTATAAGCATTTTTAATTGTAATATGTTTTCATTTCAGTTACTCTGCCAGGGTTGCAGTTTTGTGCTCTTTTTCTCTCACATAGAGCAGAAGCTGCAGAATGGAGACAAGAGAATTTGTATGCTGTTCACCCTTCAAATGCTGAAATCGAAGTATTATATATAACAGTACTCTCAGAAGCATTATAGAAGGTGTTTATAATGTTCAGTTTAAACACTTGAAAGCGGTTTTGTCCCACAATTATGAACATTTTGTCCAAGTTATTCAATGGAGTACTGCTAATCTAATATTCCTGTTATTATTGTAAGTGTTTCAGTTTCCCTGCCCTCTTTGCAATGCTCTCCAGCTAATAGACTGTTTAAAGGCTCTTTAAAGGCAGACCGATCTCAAAATCTAACGGTCAACTGTACAATGTTTGAAATGTTGGTGTCTGTTATAGAAGTGTAACCAGGGCCCAGTTGTACAAAGGTAATCTGATCAGTTGTTCAAAAGTAAAAAGGATTCTGAAATCAGATTAGCTCACAAAATCCAATCTTGGTTTTGATCTGGATCAAATTGTCAGTATGTGTTGCTCAAAACTTTTTAGTAAGATTTGGATACCTTTGATCCAAAAAACCTGATCCCACCAGAAGGGTGTAAATTGGTCAAAAAATACAACATTTATATCATGTAATATACACGTGATATTTATATTTTTTATTTTGTTCTTGATTAGTTTAACAGTTAAAGTAATAAAGTAGAAAGTCTATCTGTTAAGCATTTCAGTAAAGTACATTAAAATAAATAAACTGGGCCCAGTTCTAACTCATCTTTATATCATAAAAGTCTGTTTCATTTCACACAGCCCCAATAAACACCAAAAGGCTTATCACACCAATTCAACAAAACCTAATAAATTCCAACGGAATTTGCGTTTGTTGAGCACAGACCCACAACAGCACGATTTTGAGTGTGATAATTATACAATAGTTCAATAAACAAACAAGTTAATACTATGTAACTTACATTTTAGAAACAGTATCGCCAGATAGCCTACTTTGTGTATTTCTGTCCGGCCAAAGAAAATAGTTCCAAACGAAGCAACACACAGCAGCTGTTTCGTTCCTGAATGAATCTTTGCTTTGGAGCGAATCGTCTGAGTGAATGATTAATTGAATCACTCATAATGACTCACTTGTTTAATGCCTGAATGAATCATTCTGAATTCGGAACAGCATTCTACTTTTACTATTCCTGCCATAGAGATATGGTAGAGTAGAAAGAGTAGTATTCTAGTAGCTTATGTTGTTCAGCATTAGTGCATTTGAATGAATCGGCTGAGTGAAGAATTCAATGACTCATTCATAAAGACTTATTTCATTCCTGATTTATTAGTAAATGATTGAGTAAATGATTCAATGAATCACTCATAATAACAGTAACCAGCCGTGTTCCTGAATGAATTAGAGTTTTTGAACGGTTGAATGAGTCCATGACTCACTCACACAGACAGTCACTGTCACAATGAGAAAGAGTCACTGGACTCCCCACCACTAATAAATATGCAGAATGGAACTTTCATAATTTATATAATGCAGGAAACTAACTATTATAGGCCTATATAGCCTCTAATGGCTTCTGTAGTTGTAGTAGTGTGAATTAGCATTAATTAGTCACACAAATTGTTCTGCTCTTCTCCCTGGGGCTTGTCCTGTCTTTTCCCCAGGATTGAGGTTTTGCCATATACACTGCTTCCCTTGTCTCTGCCCTGACTGTTCTGTTTGCTCACTGACATTTGTGTGAGGATCATTTTGGAGGTTTAGTATCAGCTGTACCCCTGGCTAATATCCAGATGTGGCTTGTGCCCAACTCTCTCTTTCGCTCTCTCTTTCTCCAGGCTGAATAGTTTGTTCCTCGCTTCTACGCTCTCTCTCTCTCCATCTATTATTTTTCTACAACTCTTTGCATGTACCCCGAGGCTCCACCCACAGATGCTGTTTCTCTGCTATTGTAGCAGATTAACGCACTTGTCAACGCAGATTATACCGTCAAACAGCCATTTTTTAGCAGCAGGAGTCTGTCACAGCAGTGAATGAAGAAACTGCAGCGTCGTCATCTCTTCTAGAAATCAATAACTGTGATCACTGGAGGAGAACGCCGCTGCAGCAGCATGGTGACACTTGAGTTCCGCAGCAGCCAGACAAGGAAATCTGGATTCAGCGACACTTATATTTTAAAACTATCAGTCTAATCTAATTTGCTCACTAGGGACTCTGGAATTTAAGTTTTAAAAGTGTCTGACAATTGTGAAGGCCATTATATTTAACAAGAGTTCAAATGGGGCCAAGAACTTTTCTCATTGGGTGTTTCTTCAACCATGGTTGTCAACCTTGTGGA
The DNA here is from genome assembly GCA_003731715.1 of Anabarilius grahami. NCBI lineage: Eukaryota > Metazoa > Chordata > Actinopteri > Cypriniformes > Xenocyprididae > Anabarilius > Anabarilius grahami. The sequence continues at coordinate 3,558,530 of RJVU01062584.1, read as the reverse complement.
CTTAATAAACTCTCTTAAAACATTTTTCAACTAAAATGTCCAACAGTGTATATATGAATCTCAGGAGATTTATGTTATTTTTGTTATTTTCTTTCTAAAAGTGATAAAAATTCCCAACACAGTGTCATTTTCATCACATATCAAATCATACATTGTTTAATATCATTCTTTAGTGGAAATGATATGACACTGTACATTTTTGGAAATGGCTGACTATTTTGTCTTACTAAGACATGTCTCATAGCATGTACATATATATATATATACACAGCATAAATACATATTACTTAAAACTTTATTGAAAATAACACACAATAAAACATTCTGGTAAACAAGTGTATACTTATTTTTGAAAAATAATTTTTCAGTCAGATTGTAATAAAAAAATTCACAGAGATATCAATTATTTTTCAAAGATATTAATATGGTTTATGTTAAAATATGAAAAGTCACCAGAAACGGAGACTTTAAAAAAATCTCAACAGGTGATGTAGGCCACAGTAATCCAAAATAAAAAAAATAAAATAATAATAATTAAAAAGTGTGTTAGTTAGAAAGGGGTCCAGATATTTGCTCCCATCCCGGCTGGCTTATTAAGATCTTATATTGCTATTGTTCCATTTAACTGTATTTTCCTGTTATCTTCTCTTTATCTGTTCTTTAATAATTGAAAAGACTTATTGCACAGATATCTCTTTCTATTTCATTCTGACACATGCTCCCAAACGAGAGTTCACATTCAATCATTTGGAAAAAATACAAATTACTATTGTCTAGTCAGTGTTTTCAGCCCATTCCACCTGCTGCGAATTGGAAGGACTAAGTCAGAGCACAGTGTACTTTGATTGAGAACTAGAGGTACAGACAGCCAACTTCAAAGGTCTGTGTCTTTCAGCAGCAGTCCAGCTCAGCCCAACCCTGCAGAATATACTGTGAATTAGTCAAATCTCCTTTTGAAAAACCTTGACCGTTATCACATGACTCAATTTCACAGTAGTGGAGGCTGCTGACGCCCATAATTACCATTCTGGGGATTAGCCATGCGTTTGCTCTTGAACAGTGTTGACCTGCGTTAACACACACACAAATGTGTCTGAACAAAAGTCAAAAATATGGACAAAAGAAAGGACTTTCAAAGCTGCTGATGAATGTGTATCTAAGTTGTTCTGACCAAGCATGTGTTCTTGTGTGGTTGGGCATTTCAATGACAATCTAAAATTGCCATGTAAAAATATTTTAACGAAAAAAAACCCAAACATTTAATGTAATGTAAATATTCTACAATGTCTACAATTCTACAAAATCTAATTTGGTAAATGTCTAGTTCTGTCATGAAACTCTAGATGGCACAGGCTGATGGATAGTTAACGCAAGCTGATTATAGAAATTTATTTACAGTTTTAACTACTTGGCACAAGCTGATTGGTTCATGTCGCATCTGCAGCCAATGAGCTGGCTGCTCAATATTTAAAAGACTAATTATCATTCACTATAGCAGTTGCAGAACGCTTTCAGAGTTCATCTAAAACCCTCCACCTTCCCCAGCTCCACCTGTATAGATATGCTAGGGGTAATTGATATATGTTATTTGTGCAGCAGCATCCCTCTGATCCCGATATAAATAACGAGTAATAAAATTTTATTTTTTTGTGTAACGAGCCCAACACTGTCCATTACCATGCTAAAATCTTCAGAGACTTGTCATGATAGAACTGTAAGTTACCATATCCATATACCATGAAAAATTAAATTAGATAAAATGGTAATATACTGTAAAATGCATGTTTTTTAAAATAAGTAAAAGGTATGAATTTCCTTATAATTTACATTGAAAATCTATATTGTATTCATATTCATGCAAGATCATACAAGTAGATGTACTTTTACAGTAAGAAAAAAATGCTCAAATTATATTTTTGCATCATCTTATGATTTTTCAAGACATCCCTGCACATTGCATTACACTTTATTATGATCTATGTAAATGTGTGGTAAATATAAATATATTTTATTAAATACTTTACATTTATATTTGAAAATGTAACCACATTTTTTTTCTGCACATTCACCCTTCCCCCTGCAGCCCAATGTTTACAGAACATGCTGGAACCTTGTGCTTTCTCTGAGTTCTCCAAGAGAATTAAACACTAAATCAATACACCTGCACACAGACATCATTCGGTTTTCAATTACAATGACCTTGTGGATTACTTTCCCCAATGATTCTGGCAAACACACACATAACACCTGTGAGGCTTTGCTCAGCTTTATAGTTAAGTAGCAAAACAACATTTTTTATATTTAGTGTCATGAGATGGACAATAAAAGCTTCTGCTTCAAAACATCTGCCCACTGCTAGCCGGTTCCTGTGCAAGAAATCCATCGACTGCAAAACAGGAAGACAAAAAACCTCCAGATGAAAGTCTTTCCGGAAGTCTTTGTGGCGTGTATGGCTGTCAGAGAGGCGAGTGTAGAGTTTTACGTGCTGTTTGTTTCTGAGTGAGAGGGAGGCATAGGAACAGAGAGCCAGCAGCGAGGAGCCTCTTCAGCTGCCAGTGTAAAAAGAGCCTTTGATAACACCAGCACACTCAGTACCAGCTACACCGGCTATACTGAGCCACTAGACACCAAGACACACGTGCAGTCACTGAAAGACATGCAATCCTGTCATACTGTAGATATGGTCCAACATCATCTCCATAGAGATACTGTTAATGCGCTTGAGTGCCGTTCAATGGGCCTGTCCTCATGTGGGTGTCTCGCCTCAGTTTTGAGTTTTATCCTTGTCAATGTTCGTTTTAATCATTCCGAAGTCTGACCTCTGTCACGTCTTACAGTCAGCCACAAAAATCTCCTCTCTTCTCATCATGTCACTTTGCAGTTTTGCTCCTTCAGAGTGCTGATTCTCCATATGTGCATATCTGTCACACATCTCTCTGGGTGGCACCACATCGCACCACACCCTGCTGATGCGGCAAGATGAACAGAAAGACATGTTTAATGTTCGTTCTTCTTCTCCCGCTGGAAATGTATACAAGCAATATCAATTAATTGTTACCAAACCACGCTCTTTCACACACTTGGCGTCGCATTTACTCATTCCCCTATACAAGCTGACAGTCTTTTTGTGCACATTCGGAGAATGTAGCTCTCAGCATAAACATGCGAAACCAATTTTTTCCCAACAAATGCAGTTTAGTGTTCAAAGGGAGCCTTTCTCTGTGTAAAAATGCTCTATCCCAATGGCTATAATTGAAGGATTTACAAATCCTGACTTCCTGTGGAGTTTTTTTCTCTTTTTTTAACCAACACTCAGTCTAGGTTACACCTCATTCAGATACATAAAGGAACGTAATGTAACGTAATATGGCAGTACTAGTTTGGCTATTTAAAGCGTTGCAAGTTAACCTGGTTCTGTGATTCAATGTGGCAGCTCAGAGGAGACGAAAATGAGAGGTTTTGTTTTCATGGATTAGATTGTCAGGCCTTATAAAGAAAGATAAGCTCGAAGCTCCAGTAACATGGGACCAAGCCCTCAAATGTGCTTTTGATGAAGACAAATGGTGGAAAGGCCTCATTTAACCATCAGCATATAAAATAAGGCTCATTTTCGAGTGCAGTGCGGAGAAACATACATATTCAGTAAGTAACTGATAAATATTCAAAATCGCCCCAAAGTCATCATGTGATTGGCTCATTATATTGTACAGTGTGCACTATACATATTGTCATTATTCTGGAGAATAAACAAAAAGAGATAGAAATACTGGCAATGAAACACTGAGACACACACACACAAAAAAAAAAACAATTACCAAGGAGTGATGCTCTGTAATGTATGAAATCAGTCGTATTGATTTTTCTAAGTCAACCCTGGTTTAGTCTGTTAACAATCTTCACTGTCGAGAGGCGGAAAATAGGGTTCAGTTCTGTTTTAACTGGAACACTGGCACAGTCATCTTGACCTCCGATAAAAACATTCTTAAGAATGATTGTGTTTCACTCAATTTATTTGATCTGAGAAATAAAACTTTTTCTCATTGAGTGTTTTAGATGATGACAATTTTTAGATGATTGAGTTCAAAGTTTAGTATACAAATATAAAAGAAATGTGAGCATTTAATGACAAACCCAATTAACTTTATTACCAAATATAGATTAATGTTAGTTTTGATTGTTTTGTTTGTTAATATTATATTGTGTTTAAATTAATAGCTCTGGTCCATGTTGTGGATTGCAACATCTGAAGAGCTGTGCAATCTCTACCTCACTTGGCATATTTATTTTTTCAATAATGAAAATGAGGCTGTGAGGGATAGTTCCAGCACCATTAATGAATGTATGTATAGTGATACAGCAAAATAAATCATAATTTACCCAAGGTGTTCATGTATCACAAAATAATGCCAAGAAAACATGTCTTTTTAAGGAGTTGTCCAGAGTGGTATCCACTCTGCATTCAAAACCAAACATGCAGCACGTCCAGTGTTGTCCAATTGATGAGCAAGAGAGGTAACACTTTAATTTACAGTGCTGTAGTTACATTGTAATTACTCAAGTAAGTACTGAGTACTATTAATTAACTACATGTACTTACTATAGAGTTACAGTTAGGGTTTGGTTTGGGGTTAGCTACGGCACTGTAAAATAAAGTGTTACTGCAAGAGACTCTTATGAGCATGTTCTAGTCCTAGTTCCTAAAATTAAGTTCCTAGAACTATTTGGTGCGAAAGCCCCTATGCACTCAGAAGTTACAGGACTTTACTGGTTTTGAAACTCTGATGAATCATTCACTAAATGAACTCACTGAATCCATCAAACTGGTTATACTCCATGAACAGATGAATTACTTATTTAACTGCAAAGTTATTCTTACTTTCAGTGATGTCCATCTCGAATTGCAGCAAATTTTGAGTACTGAAGGATTTTGAAACTTAAATCACTGACCAGTTGTTTAATTGTATGTGTTTAATTACAATTTTATGTAACTAATTACATGTATTTCATATAAACAATACAATCCATTGAACAGACATTGTAAAATCCATTGTACATCTAGCCCTCACAACATTATTACATTTTTTGTTAATAACAATAAAGTGTCTATTTTAAAAATAGTTATCAGCTTGAATAAAACACATCTCTTTCCAAAAACAAAACAAATCAAATGCAAGCAATTTAACAGTTTGGATTCAGTATTTGCCCAGAATTTCTAATGTGTGTGAAAAGCCAACAGCACTCTAAAAAATGCTGGGTTAAAAAAACCCAAGCTGGGTAAAATATGGACAAACCCAGCAGGTTGGGTTAAAAGGCACCTATTATGCCCTCTTTCACATGATGTAATATAAGTCTCTGGTCTGGTCAAGTTTCAGCTTAAAATACCCTACAAATTTGCCCCTATTTGGGGGTGAGCAAAAACACGCCTTTTACTATATTACTATATTGCTGGCTAAAAAAATAAATCCAAAATTGGTTGAAAAAAATGGCTGGGTGAAAACAACCCAATCCCTGGTTTTGTCCATATTTAACCCAGCAGTTTTTAGAGTGAGGGGGTATTTTCATGGCAGTACCCATGAACTAGTCCTCTGTACTGGCACAGTGTTTGCTGACTACACTAACTCTCGCGCTGTGGGCCAGATGGCAACACATGTTTGCAGAATACCGCAATCATGTTGCTTGGTCACAGTGACCGTGGAGACATGCAGACCACCAGCTGGTAATCAACCAGATGCCCAATCACATCATGGAATAATGGTTAGATGTTGGGAATTTGCGTACAGCTCTGATGATTAAATCTTGTTTGTTTAGCAAGTAGTTTATTGACAAAGTTGATTCTTGGTGTCCCTTTTTTGTAATGCATTAGGAGTGTAGCTAACTATATCCAAACAGTTTGTTTAAACTGGATTTCCAGTGGCCTTTGTCTTTATTAACACAGTCACATAAGGTTTGTGAGGCTCATCCAAGCTCTGCAAGCCATCTCTCAATCCATCATCTCTCCCAACACCTGTTCGTTGTTCCTCCATGTTCATGATAAATCTTTCTGTCTTTCTCGTTCACTGCTGCTCATCCATCCATCTCTCACTTTCTGCTCCCTCACACACGTTCCCCATGCTGGGTCAGGTCTGAGAGGTCTGAGTGTGCGGTTGTTAGCTGATGCCCTTTGCAGAGCAGCGGGGTTCTGGCCCATCTGCCCGTTTCAGCTCTTTACCCCGTCTACTGTCAGAAAGCAATGCACTCCAGATGCAACTGCTGTGACTGCTGAGCCCTCTGAGCCAAAATGGCTGCCAAGGCTTAGAGCCCTTGGTGGAAGTTGATTCAGAAAATGATCCAAGACCAGATTACTCTATGCAAACTCCAAACCTACAGATGCACAAAACGGATCTAACCCAACGGAGAAGGTGGTTTTGTCATCATTTGGATGTGGAAGTTGTGACAACTTTGGCAGATACTACGATTATAAATCATGTTCTTTGGGGTGTGAGACCCAAAAAGTACACATTTTTGTCTCAGGTTTTTGAAATGCAACAATGACATATGATGACAGGACAGCCTGGCGTTTGTTTTCCAATGTTGTGCTAGCACCTGATGGCTAAATGCCATGTGCATCCACCATTATAAAGCCTGGATCTTAAAAGCATGCCAATTTATGAGAGAGAGCAGGGATTTTAGTGTGTGTACGGTATGTGTGTCACCGTCCAGTGTGAGATTGGAAACGCAGCGGTGTAATTGCTCCATCCACTTGAGTACATGTGAGATGACACATAAGCTCCGATGATTAAAAGATAAGATTTCAAAGACAACTGTTTCCCGCTCAGGCAGCTTTTAACTGAGGTGCCAGTGAACTCATCTGAGCCAAATGTCCTTCCTTTTTACTCTCTCCATTCCAACAAAATCTACTGCCAAGAATAGACATAAAACACCCATCTTATTTACCCAGCTATATTTACATCCTGAAGGCAGGTCCATATTATTACAATGCACGGGTGATAGTATACAATAAGCAGCAGCGTTCCACCTCCTCAAATTGAAAAAGTTAAGCCGTGCATAAATCTTTGGAAGTCACTTGTAAAACGAATAAGTATTTATAAATCAACTTGTCCATGACTCTTCCACTTCCTCTTTTCCACGTTTCCATCTATCTCTTCTCACCTGCTATTCTACTGTATATAAGCATGTTTTTGCCTCAGAATAAAAAAAAGAGAGTGAATAATTTATCTCATTATTGTGACTTTATTTCTCATAATTGAAATTTTTTGTATCATAATTGCACATATAGTTTTTTTTTTTTTTAAATCTCAGAATATAATCTCACAATTGTGACTATTTTTCATAATTGGATTTTTATTTCTTGTAATTGAGTTTTTGTTTTTTTAATCTTACACTTTATCTCACAAATTGTGACCATTTATTGTAATTGCGACTTTTTTTTTAAATTGTGACTTTATTTCTCGCGATAGCAGCGACTGCAATTTTTATTTCTTCAAAATTGTAACATTTTATTTCACAGACTACATTTTATATATCTTAAAACTGATACTTTATATATCACTTACTATACTATACTCAGTGTTGGGGAGTAGTTAACTACATGTAGCGACGCTACTATTTTAACTACATTTTTCAGTAGCTTGTATGTAGTTCAGCTACTTTTAAAACAGTGTAGCTTTTCCAGTAGTTAACTACTTTTTCCATCGGTGTAGCACGACCAAAAGCTACAAGCTACAAGCTACATTCCGTTTTGCGTTCTGACGAGCCTGCAATCCATTGAGCAGCACAGCGTCTTCAGATCACGAACTAAAATCGTGCATTACCGCCATCTGTTGTTATATCACGCATCTTGCGGCTTTATCTTTGTTTGATCCTCAACTGGACATGACCACAACGCAGCCCTGAAGTATCAGCAGAGATCGAGTCAACTAGATCATCCATCGTGAAGGCCTCATCGACACGACAGCCAGTAGCACAGTTCCTCAACAAACCGTCCATACCGACGTGATGAATACGATCCTCAACTGGATGGAACTGAAATAAACACTTTGATTGGTGCGATCCTATCAGACTTATGATAGCAACCTGATTCGTAACAAAGCACTGTTCGCCAGAGGAGAACTAGCCCCCCGACTAAGCCTGGTTTCTCCCAAGGTTTTTTTTTTCTCCATTTTAACACCTATTTGCCACCTGTTTGCCACCTGATGTCACCTGATGGAGTTTGGGTTCCTTGCCGCTGTCGCCTTTGGCTTGCTTAGTTGGGGACACTTGACATTTGACTTGACATTTGATATTCAACAGTATTCTTGACATTTAATCAACAGTGCTTCTGATCTGCCTGCATTGACACTATTCTTTAAGAGCTGCTGTGCAGCCAAAATTATGTACCAGTTATCAATGTAAAGCTGCTTTGACACAATCTGCATTGTAAAAAGCGCTATATAAATAAAGGTGAATTGACTTGACTTGACTTTACAGTTCATCGAGAAGAGATCGTCTGATGATTATATAAAGGACAGGAGTGGGTTTACACTTCACACGAATCGATTAGTAAAGGTTAAGCTTAATTTATAAACAAATGATTAAAACGCTGTCTATGTCGAAGACTTCAAGCACATACAGGTGAATAATAGCCTTTTTAAATTAGATTGTCCTGCTTTATTGCAGTCTATATCAAATGTATGCGAACTATTTTATTACAGTGGTGACCCACCTTAGTCTAATCTGGCAATTTTGAGTGTGAATCCTGCATTTATATGTAGATATCATTTCTGAAACTGAACAGTGCAATTGGTCATCGGTCCTCTTGTAGCATGAAAAACAAAACTTATATTAAAATTCTGTTAAATGTCATTTAAAAAAAATCAAAGTAGTTTCGATGTAGCTAGCTACTTTTTGTTAGTAACTTGTAGTGTAGCTAACTACTTTTTCAGAAGGGTAGCTTGACTGTAGTTTAACTACTTTAATTTATGAGTAGCTTGTAGTTTGTCAAACTACAGTTTCAGAGTAGCTTCCCCAACACTGACTATACTATACTTACTATATTTTATAATTGCGACTTTTATTTTTCATGATTTTGACTTTAGCTCCCGATTTTACAGACCAGGCTTAAGAATAGTCCCAGACTAAAATGCATGTTTTAACTGTTTTAACTGAAAGCAACTTGCACTGAAAAATATGTCAGTGTCATTGTTTTGTCTCAAGATGCACAAGTAATGTTTTTTTTCTTTTTTTCTAAGAAACATTTTTAAAAGCTACTTAAATGTCCCAATTGAACTAAGGTCTAATCCTGTAATACTTAGTTTATCAGAATATAGTTACTTAAATAGTCAGGCATGGCATTAATTTAGTTATTCAAACGTAAGACGGCATAAAATAAATAAATAAAGACGTACCTCAGTGTTCCTCCTCAGCTAAATTCAATTCGACCATCAGTTTTTACACTTTCGCGTGAAAAAAGGCGTCAAAAATTAAATATTTATTGTGCACTTTAGTTAGATTCATTGAGTAAAATCTGAGTTTTCACAAGTGTGCCAAAATCATTGAGCTTGCGCTGCACTGACTGACAGCTGCTGTGATTACAAAGAGAGCCGGTGCTCGCTTTCTGTGTAATTCATTTACAAGAAAAGTTATTGTTTTTCATGAGATTTTGTGAGTACTTCATGCTTCACATTGACAAAATGTATTTTTAAACCTACTTATTTCACAAATAAAAAACAAATAAAAAACTATTACAGGAAATGGCTAATATATGCGCAAATAAATGCTACTCTGCCGCCACCTGCTGGTTAAAGTGGTACTTAATATCTTTTTTATTTTTAAATAAGTGTTTTCTATCAAATGCTGGATTTCCAACATTTTGAAACATTCGGTTTTACAAATGAGTACAATCTCAGAAGGATGAACAAATAATGTTTGTGGTCATCACATTTGACATTTGAAGTGCTGGGAAAAAAATGCGTGTGTGTGTCTAATTACAGACATGGCATTTCTTAAAGGTACAATATGTAATATTTTTGCAGTAAAATATCCAAAAACCACTAGGCTAGTGTTATATATTTTGTCCAGCTGATTACTAACAATATCTCTAATGTTTTCAACTACTTCTAAATCATGAGAAAATTCCCATTCTAAACAGTGACACGGGGCAGTGCAGTCGCCTGTCAATGACGTCAGTTACCCTTTGTTACTGCCTTTACAGACATAGAAACCACATGACAACAGTGTCGTGGTGGACAAATGCGGCAGTAGTGTCTAGCGTCCAGCAAACCACTAGCTTGCTTCAAGCAGTTCCTTGTTTACTTCTTGCACGTTTTATGGTGGATTGTGTTACTTATTTATGGAACATAATTACTGTTTACCATTTGCCGCTGGTTCTGTCAACAAGGACAGCTCCCGTAAACGTAAGCGTACGGGCCAACCAAACGACCCAAGAAGAGTTTGGGACAAGAGGCATACACGCCAAACGCGGGGCATCGCGTCTCTAGACCCGCGCGAGGACGCGTCTGATCCATAGTCTGATCGCGTCTTTGCATTGACTTTGTATGTAATCTACTCGCGCAAATCGTTGAACTCGCGTTTGCTATGTATGCCCACTTATGAGTGTATATATTTGTTGAACAAGTGGTAATCGTTTATATACAATTTAAAATATATCTAATGTTTTTAATAGTTTACATAACTATGTGAAGTGCATATTCTTAGGTCATAATGAAGTTGCAATTCATCATGCTTTATTTTATATATTAAAAATGTGTTTTCTTGAAGACTAAAGTTTATGCAGGTGCAGTGTTATTGCATTTTGTTATTTACTGATTTTTTTACACTGTCTTATTTCACCTGACAAGTTAAACAATGTAAATAAATACAGTTAGTGCTATACAGAAATATGAATAAATTATTATTGCAAATGATATTGGTAAGTTCAAAATAACATTTATTATTATTGATTTGAACACTTGAAACTGTGCTGTGTTATCACACCATCGAATTGGACAAACATTCTAACATCTATGACTAAAAATTTCGATGTAAACCTTCCATTACTCGGGTCTAATTCAATATAATAAAACTATGACATCAAACACAACATTTATAAAACTTTACCTCAACCGTTAAATCCATGATTTATCTTTCCGTCTGATTGATGGCCGTCAGCGGTTGGGTAGAAGACAACAAATCCCATCATTCCACGCACCTTCTTAGCGTCATCAAACCTCGCGATTGTTATTGTTTTGGTAGTGCGCCCTCAAGTGGCAGATTCTACGAACTGTACCTTTAAATGGTCCCAATAGCTTCGTATTTATTGCCATCAATAAATTTTTTTTTTTTTTTGGCAAATTAGGTAAATGTGATAACTGCATTAAAATATGAATACAACATTAAAATGTCAACCACTGATGATTTTGTGTCGATGTACAGCGAGTACAGAATGATCAGCTAACAGTTCACCGGAAATGCCTAAGCTGGCTTAACGACAACCAGGAAGTAACCGCATATAGTCAATTCCAAGTTTATCAAAATCGTTTCAAATTATCAAATTATGACTATTTGAACTTTATCTCATGTTTTCACTTTTTTATTTTTAACTCTGAGTTGGAAACAGGCTTCCATAAATATTTAATTCCTGCTATGTCAGTTCACCCAATTCTTTTTCACATCACACACTCTTACCCTAATGACAGGTATAAGTCAATAGAGATCTCTCCCAACAATCAGTGTGTTCGACCAATATAAAGTGCCCTGATATAATGAGACAGAGATTTTAATAATTCAGAGTATTTCCCTAGTGGGACACCTGGTTTGTTCGTTTAATTTCATACACCTGACATTCATTCCACATTAACACTCTAGAATACTGTTGCCTGATTTCTGAGTTAAGCCAGTGCAGACAGCCATTTAATTTGCCCTGGGAAAGCTCTTGGAGAAACCGTCTATTAATTATAGGAATCAATCAGAGAGCTCTTGGCCAATTGGCCATGCCCAATCCAGACTGATGAGAGGACCGATCGATGGGTCCACAACGCTGCCTCCTACAGACCCCATGAATCAGCACCTGTTTGAAAGCTGGAATATAACATTAGGATGCTTTTCGTGAAGAAGACAGAGTGCTGGAGCGTACAGAAACAGTGACTAACAGTCTGTTCTTTGAACGATTGTGTAAATGACATAAGAAAGACGAAACTCCCCAGATTTAAGACAAAGGATTTATAATACCAGATGGAAGCCCTTTGGCGGTACAGGAGGTTATCAGTAGGGCTGCTTTATAGGTCTCACTGCCTCTGAACTGATTTAACTTGTTCCCATGAGGCTGTGTGACACTCTACTGCACGAAAACCTCTTGTTTCCTTCTAGATTTCATTAATTATGAGTCTAAGTTTTTGCAAATGAGGTTTATCTAATCACTGAGAAATGTTGCAGTATGTTGACCAGGAAGGATTCACAGTTTGTCCTCTCTGTACAGGTTTTTCATTCATTGTTCCTGGTTTTTATATATAGTTATGCAAGGAAGGTTTTTTTCAAGGCCATTATGCTAAGTCCCATAATGTATGTCCCCTGCAGTATCCAAGGGTTAAGTGCCTTCCCCAAAGCTCAGCCAATGGTCAAACGAAGGGCAGGGACATTAGAACAAGCGCACATTTTGAGTTAAGTCAGCATGATGGGATGCCCTGCAGGGAGTTTGAACCCACAACCTACCTTTTACTGCTTTTGAATTGTTACCCACGTCATTTAACACCTTTTTACATATTCACGCTCACATCAATTTATGCCAGCACATTCTTCGTTGAGTTCCCACTGCAAGCAGACAAATGGTTCTCAAAAGTAGACAGGCACTTTTAGTGTCCAAGAAGAGAAAAACATGTCCAAAAAAAAACCTTACTGTTACACAAAGCAGTCCTGTTATACAGTCTGAGTGTTCTCTAAGCCTAAAGGAGCTCTCACTTTTATCTCAGCATGTGGAGACTTTCATGGTGATGCCTTTTTAAAGCACTACAGGTGCTGCTAGGCAGGATTGTAGAATTGCAGAAAAGCATCAAATTATGACATGTAATGGAAAAGGGAAATGCATACTTTACAGACATTTTCAAAACTTTGTCTGGTTTCTACAGACTTCAGCATGAATTGCTGTCTGCGACTCATTTTACTTCTGTAATCTGACATACAGCTGAATTAAACAGGATATTGAATAAGTAAAAAAATGTTCAGGCCAAATGCGCGTTTGCTGAAATAATATCTAAATCACTTTGGCTATTGGTTAACAGTACCCATCTGAAAAGAAATGCTGTTTGGGTTGCCATATTGCAACCTATTTTCCTTCAATTTTTCATATTCAGAAAAAACTGCACTGTTGGAATTAGTTAAAAAAAAAAATATTATCCTGTTTTTGAATCACATGGCAATTCATTTTTTTCTCCCAAAATGTTGAAAATTAACCCCGTTGCCATATGGCAGTATGCCATATTTCTGTTTATAGATATATAATAGTACTATTTATACATGGAAACAATTTTAATTTATGAATAAATGTGCAGTGGTAGTAAAGATGATTTTATAATCACTAACAAATAAATGATAATGGACTCACTCAGTTTGATGAATTTTGGTGAATATATCAAATCGTTAAAGAAACTATATGTTTAATTTGATTAGCGGAGTAATTATAGAAGTTTTACGAAAAAATATATAGTCCTTATTTACTCTCGTAATGTACATTTCTCATGTTAATGAATCATCAGTGCATGATATTCAGAAGAAAAAAAGTAGTTTGTCTTCATCATCTTTAACCCTGTGGAATTTATGTTCTAATGAGAATGGTTTTCCCCATTATTTTCTCCATTAGAAGTTTGCCATAAAATAGCTTCAATAACAAAATTATAAATAAAGTATATTAAAAGTATACATAAACTACTTATTTTTTATTATGAGCCAAGTAAATTTCTGATGCTGTACAGGGTATTTCAGATTGGCTCTCTGCCCAGTATCTTGAATGCCACCCTGAGCAGGCCCTGAGAGAGCAGGTGTGTGTGTGCTCGTGATAACGGAACATGAAGAAGCAGGTATTTAACATGCCACTGTAACTGATAGTCAATGGCACTGATTATCCCATCATGATCTGAAGACACTCATGTGATGACAGAGGTGATTTTTGAAAAGCCACCGCTGATTAAAATCCAGCACTAAAGACCGGTAGCGTAAGACTCAAAGCACTGTCCCTCTCTCAGACCTGTCATTTAGATAATGAGATGAGAGCGGTGGGCGTTGTGAAGTACAATTCCAAGGAAATTATATTTGCATATTCTTTGACCTTGACTGCAAGCACCTAATGCATTCTGAGGAGAGAATGCATTTTTCACTTAAAACAATAACGGGATTCCATGTCACGCATCCTGAATGTCATTCAGTGTAATAATTCAGTTTCACACCAAAAGATCTCAGCGCCCTTGATATTTTGACTGATGGGTGTCAGTGTGGGTTTCCATGTTAGCAGTAAGCACCACAAAACAACTTAAATATCTTGCGAATATTGCAGGCCCTACGTTTAAAGTCACCATGAAATCAAAAATGGCAATTCTTTTTTCTTTCTTTTTTTTTAAAGATTTTTTTTAAATATTGCGGTGCTTATTATAAATGATTTATCAATGCACATCATTTGTTTATTTTTATTTTCTTTTAAATTGTGCCCTCTTAATATTTCTAATAAAAAAAAAATGTTCCCTCCCTCTCGCGACAACATCTCTTTTCTGATGACACATACACCAGTGAAGGTGGGTCAATAGACCATTTGGAGCAGATGTCACAGTTATATCACTTGCAGATGTGGTGCATAGTGGTGGCAGAAAAACAGCAGTAACAAGTGGAGGAAAATTGGCAAAATCCACAGAATAAGAGAAAAATGTTTTGTTGTGCCTTTGGATGTCAGAATCGGAATGAAAAAAATATTGTATTTTTATAAAATACCATTGTTGAAGATGCCCTTTGAAGCTAAATGCAGACGTTCAAGACTAGACTGATGAAACCTGCAATGACGAGTCTACTTTTAAAGCATGAAACAGTAAGTCTACATAATATTCACATATGCAGTTCATAGGGGACATACATACATAGCAGTTACAGCATGCAATAATATTTAAACCTAACATTTTTCATAGATAACTTTTAAACATATACACGTTTTATCTCACAATTCTGACTTTTTTTCTTGCATTTGTGTGTTTATATCGCCCAGTTCAGACTTTATAACTCAATTGTGAGTTTATATATCACAACTCTGAGGGGAAAATTGTTAGAATTACGGGATATAAACTCGCAAATCTGAGGAAAAAAGACAGAATGACAAGTATCACCAGTATTCCCTGGTGGTCTAGTGGTTAGGATTCGGCGCTCTCACCGCCGCGGCCCGGGTTCGATTCCCGGTCAGGGAACGCGCTTGGGGGAACGCGCGTGGCCTAATGGATAGAGAGTCGGACTTGTAACCCAAAGGTCATGGGTTCGAGTCTCAGGTCCGGCAGGGATTGTCGGTGAGGGGAGTGAATATCCAGCGCTCTCTCCACCCTCAATACCACGACTGAAGTGAGACCCCTGAGCAAGGCACCGTACCCCCAACTGCTCCCCGGGCGCCGCAGCAATGGCTGCCCACTGCTCCGGGTGTGTGTGTTCACGGTGTGTGTGTTCACTGCTGTGTGTGTGCACTTGGATGGGTTAAATGCAGAGCACAAATTCCGAGTATGGGTCACCATACTTGGCCACATGTCACTTCACTTCACTTCACTTCACAATAGGTGAACAAAAACCTCATTGCTGTTAGCAAACACACCCCTCACCCCTTCAATCAGTCATATTAGTAAACATCAACAATCTAAACAATTCCTGATGGACAAAATCAAGAGCCGCACTACATTTTTTTCCATTCAAGAAGCCATTTCACTAGATTTACGTCACAATAGAGAAGAAAGGATGATTGCGATTTCGATTTCTCAAAATCATTCACCAAAGACTAAAGGGAATACTGTTGATATTGGAAATCAACCCAAACAAATATTGCTCCGCCCCCAAATGCACAAAAACGAAATGCAAGAGTGTCTCTTAGCAAAAACAAAGCAAAATAATGCTAAACGAAAAATAAAGCTAAGATGATGAACTAAAAAACATATAGTACACAAGAGTATAGGCCTATACAGCAAGTCGTCAGCAGCACACCAGCTCCAGACATGAAACTCAAAAACAATATTACTCACGTATGGAGCAGAAACAATGCAACTTCGGCGTCCATTTTCCCACTTAGGTCTCTCAAGCGCTGGAAAGCTTTTCTAGTATTAACATGGGTCCTAAAGCTCTTACCTAGCCATTTTTTCCAGTGATATTCCTCTTTAACATTTTCTCTTTTGTAATGTCTCTCTTTTTAAAGTCTTTCTTCAAATATCCCTCTTGCGCAGCTCGCTCTCTTTCCCATCATGAGTGGACACGCCCCCTACTGCTGATTGGCTACAAGTTTGTTGTGGCGCTCGGTCCAAACCACTTTCGACAGCGTTTTACAAAAATCACTTACTGCATCTTTAATGTTGATCTTATCGATAAATAATACTGAAGAAAATTGTGGTTAAAAACTTTTACTTTGTTACAAAAAAAGTCTATTCCAAATAAATGCTGTTCTTTTGAACTTTCTATTCATCAAATAATCCTGGAAAAAATATATATATCAAAGTTTTCACAAAAATTTATTAAGCAAATAATTATTTTCAACTGTGATAAAAAAAAAAAAAAACATGGCCTCGCTAAACAGAATGTGTAAGTCGCGTTGTGAATATGCTCTGTTACAACAAACAAGAATTAACTAAAGTATGAAGAATTTACAGTATTTTAATTTTACATACTTACAAATTATGTAACATTAGTGAATCTGACAAATGATTGACTAAACCTATATGTTCTTGTTTTCATATTTCATCAAAAGACAAAAACTATGATTTAAACAAAGAAAGTGTAGAAATTGGTGTGAATAATCTTGAACAGAGGGAGAAAGTGACAGTAGGGAGGAAAAGTGCAGGGAGGGTTTGATGGAATCAGTAGGGGGTTCAATATCTGTGTGTGTGTGTGTGTGTGTGTGAGAGAGAGAGAGAGAGGATGTGCACCTCTAAAGGTATGGTTTTCTACTTTGATCTGTTCACTTGGCCCACATTAAGAGGTGGAGAGAGAGGTTAAAGCTTTGTTTATGGTGTTTTTTCAAGATAAGCACACACATATACACTGTTTCTAAAGTCTCCGCATATCCCCTCAAGTTTGAATGCTTGTGTGCTTGTGTATGTGTAATTTATATAGAATTAGACAAGCATGTAATCACTAAGGAGACATACCGTATTTATCACGAACAATAAAACCCTCCCCTCCTCCACCCCCTGCAAAAACATAAAGCACTCCCCCCGGAAGCGAAAGAACAATAGGACCGCCTTTCATGTACCGCCGTATGTGTGTGTGCCCCTGAGATACGGGATAGTTTCATAGTATACAGTAACTCCCACGTGAGAGAGGAGGAGATATTGATTGCTCTGAACTGCAGAAATTTTCTCCCTTGTATCTTTCATCCCTCTCTCTTTTTTTCTCTCTGCCTATTGTTGACCTTGTAAAAACACTTTTTCCCCAGGCTGGAAATGAGATGTCCAAATTCAATCTGGGTGCTGACAGGCAGTGTTTGGATATAACAGAGTAGGATGGAGGCAGGCAGGCCAAGGCATTGTTGCATCACAATGGCTTTACAGGCTTTTGAGTGCGCTGTGGGGGAGATGTGATGCCACTCTAAACATTGCCATCTGCTGGAGATGACAGTCATATCCTCAAGACTTTCATATTATTAAAGATACCATGAAATCAAAACTGACCATTCTTATTTTTTTAAGGAATATTGCAGTGTTTATTATAAATGATCCGTGCACATCATTATTTTTTTGACATCTCTTCTTCTTGTCTCTGATGATGTGTTTACTGGCGCGAGGGCGGGACAACCTGTCACTCACAGCAATATCAAACCACAATGATCCAATCAATTCTCAATCTACAAAATCATCCGACATTTTTCTTGTTCGAGAAGCCGTTTCACTCGGACACATCACAACAGGGAAGAAAAGATTATCGCAACGTCCGTTTTATGCTGACTTTATGACAGAGAGACACTCCTAAAAATGCAGGTATATACAACATATTTTTTGGTTAATTAAGCTACAGAGTTGTTGGTCACACAGGTATATAATACCTGGAGAAAGCACTGGTAAAATATCTACTATACTATATTAACACTTATAGTTCCAGTGTTGTGCCAAATTCTGACCCCCGCTAAATTATTACCCCCCTTGTATTGGTAGGTTTAGGATTAGGTGTGGGGTTAGGACTAGGCAATCGGGTAGCAACTTCAACAAGGGGGGGTAATAATTTGGCAGGGAGTCGAAATTAGTAGCAACAAGTGACCATATTTTTTGAGTGAGTGATTCACTCATTCAGTAATGATTCATTTGAATCATTCACTCAACCGATTCCTTTAAACACTGAGGCTGCATTCGAAATTGCATAAAAAGTATGTTCTATATAGTATGTGTGTGGTATGAATGTAATCCAGATGTACTACATTTGCCATGTTGTCATTAACATGTGACCTACCAACATCAGCTGCGTCGCTTCACTGCCATTCACAAATCCTCTCCTGGTGGCCTCATGGAATAGTAAAGTGTCCATCGTATGCACACTTCAAAATCTTGCCGGAAGTAACAGATCATTTGGGTACTTTTTGCCTACTCTTACTGTGTAAGTACTGTGAGTTTGGACATAATTTGTCACATACTGTTTTCACCTACTATATAGTAGGGAAGTATGCTATTTCAGATGCAGCCTGATTCATACAGGAATGAGACAATGGCCTTGTCCTAAATGGCACCCTAAACACTCGCGGTCTTCCTAGTCTGCACTTTCGTGAGGCTTTGACTGTCGGGAAGATGTCTGCTACGNAGCTGAAACTTGACCAGACCAGAGACTTATATTACATCATGTGAAAGAGGGCATAATAGGTGCCTTTTAACCCAACCTGCTGGGTTTGTCCATATTTTACCCAGCTTGGGTTTTTTTAACCCAGCATTTTTTAGAGTGTACTGTTTTCACCTACTATATAGTAGGGAAGTATGCTATTTCAGATGCAGCCTGATTCATACAGGAATGAGACAATGGCCTTGTCCTAAATGGCACCCTAAACACTCGCGGTCTTCCTAGTCTGCACTTTCGTGAGGCTTTGACTGTCGGGAAGATGTCTGCTATGGAGCTCACACCAGTGCGGGCTCGGCAAAAGTGTGCATCGAGGGAGTATATCAACCGCAAAGGGGGCGCTCACGAGCACCCTTATGAAACCTGAAATTGACAAATGGGACACCCTGCGGTCTCATGGACTTAACGGACACGCGCACGCGGAAGCCATTGTAAGTCCACAAGACCGAAAGTGCTATGAAGTGTGCCATTTGGGACAGGGCCAATAATAAGTCACTGAATCATTCACTCAAGCAATTCATTCAAACACAATGATTCAATTTGGAACGAAGCACCATTATTACTGTGTGTTGCTCAGAGATGTGCGATTCAGCTTGGAACTATTTTTGATGGTGAAGCAAAAGTAGAGGGTAACTGGCAATATTGAGTCTAAAATGTAAATTATGCAATATTACCTTTTGGTTTATTAAACTGATCAAAACAGTAAGCCAATGTATAATGAACCTGCAGTGTGTGTATTTATGGCTTATACCAGCAGGGGCTAACAAGGCCAGCGAAACTCTGACCCTTGTCTTTTTCGTGTCATTGTTTTCATGAACAAAACCCTATCATTTCACTCTCTGTCTCTTCCATTCTATTTATCTACCTCGCTGGACTAGAGCGATCTGTATGGCTTCTCTGGGCTTTGAATGATTCTGTCGGAATCAGTCGTGCTCAGCTGTGTAATCCCTCTCTCCGTTGAGCAATGCATCTT
This sequence comes from Anabarilius grahami, assembly GCA_003731715.1. NCBI lineage: Eukaryota > Metazoa > Chordata > Actinopteri > Cypriniformes > Xenocyprididae > Anabarilius > Anabarilius grahami. The sequence goes on along the minus strand of RJVU01062584.1, from coordinate 3,538,549 downwards.
TATCTCACTCTTCCAGTGTGTGTGTGTATGGGTGTATGCTCTTGCAGGTTCCTGCAGCATCTGTCAGCATGTGCTAGCCTTTCCGCTGAACAGAGCACTTTGAGCTGCCTTTGTAAGACAATATGCAACCATATAGCCAAGGCATATGCATTATAGATTACATCTCATAAATAGACAGACAGAAAGAGAGGTGGGAAAGAATAATTTTTTAGGAGTTCATAAAACTTCACATTTTTCCCTTTATTTGCATTAGGTATTAAAGTTGTATAAAAGACAGATGAATGGAATTTTTTTGGAAATAATGAGCTGATTATGAAATTTTCACTTAAAATGTCTGCTCTGAATTAATTATCTCTAACTGGAAATTTGAGAAACTGCAGTATTTTGATACCAAGTATATAAACAAACAAACACCTTAAATTAACTGTATCTTTTTAATTACTCAATGTGTTCATTTACCTCAACTTAATCTCAATAACTCAGAATGTTAAACTGGGGCAACAGACCGAGAGAGTAAGGTTTTCTGTTTGATGTCATAAAATTTTGACAATCATACACAATGATACAGAAGAAGCTTCTTTTGTTTTTATCTATTCATTTATTTATCCAGGTGGGAAGAGAGAACAGGAAATGATGGAGTGAAGAGGTGGAACAGAACTGGGAAATCTTGCATACCCGACTCAAACTGACATTGCCCACATCAGTGCCACAGCTCAATGTTTCAGACCACTATAAAGCCACTACATTTTTTATCACAAATGTAACATTCACATATCACAAAAGGCAACAAATGACATTTATTTGACTTATTTGATTAGCTAGGTGACCTTTGAGATATATTTCAGTCATTACAACTTTCAGGATAGTTTGTAAAAACATTTTATTCATGTAAATAGAATGGACATAGGTATGGTCTTGGCGGACTAGATCTGCTACGCTACTGCAGCTGGAGCTATGGTTGCTACTGCTGCAGAGCAAGTACAACTTGCTTCTGCTAAATGCCCAGAACATACATTTAATGGAAACATGCTGCTGGTGCTAGAGAGAGGGAGATCCCCTCTAGCAGATCTAAGCAGGTGGTGCTGGGGAGGTGGAGGTATAGAATAAGAATTTGCATAGCACGCAGAGATACTGCATTTCATTTGGATGCATTATGGTTATATAAAGGGAAATGGTGATGGTGAAATCGATTGGCTGAGAAAATTATGGGGACATATCATGAAAATCTGACTTTTCCGTGTTTAAGTGCTAAAATTGGGTCCCCGGTGCATCTACCAAACCATAAAACGTGAAAAAGGACAACAAGCATGCATGTGCAAGCATGTGAAAAAAACGAGCCGTTCAGATTTCGCTCCCCTTGTGACGTAGGAAATGGATCTAATTATAATATTACCGCTCCTTAATCTGTATGTTTCCACCCACGGCGCCGCCATTTTGTTTTCGCAAGCGACAACGGTGTACCAGTAACACTGGTCCTGGAGTGCAGCTGTCCTGCACAGTTCAGCTACAACCCTGATCAAACACACTTGAATGTCATCAGGATTACTAAAATTACATGTAGGAAGGTGAGTTGGGTCGGAGCAAAACTCTGCAGGACACCAGCACTCAAGAATGACCGTCCCTGAGCTTGTGAAATGCCTCAGCTATGTAAACATTATCACTGATCTGTTAGCGGCTATAATGGTAAACATATGAGTCTCCATAAACTCCTGGCATCTGAGCCACTAAGGACGCAGTGGTGTAATTTTATTTATGAAGGGAATGTTTCCAGATAAATTCATATACCAGTATGTGCAAGTCATTTTACACCAGACTGCTTTGCAGTCGAGGGTCAGTAAAACACAGTAAAACACAGGATTTGCACAGAAGTTGATTCTCAAAGATGGATCGATACCAACTGTTCATGATCCAATTTCATAATATTTCGTGATGTTTACAAATTATCTTATTGAATGTGTTTTGTTAGCACGTTGCTAATGTGTAATGTTAAATGTGGCTAAAGTTACCTTTGTTTCTTACTGTATTCATGGAGACCAGAGCCACAAAATACATGCCATACCTACGTGATCTGATATGCTGCATCACGAACAGTTTGTAATGATCCATTTTGAGAGTTATTTGTTGTGTGAGCTTCTCCTGTATTGTTTATGCCTCAGTGTATTGGAATCCCGAGCTTGGGGGCGGGAAGCACGAGCTCATTTGCATTTAAAGGTACACACACCAAATCAGCACATTTTTTTCTCCCACCCACAAATAGGCAGTTAAAACATGGTATTAGGGCTGCACAATTAATCGAATTTCTAATCGCGATTACGTAATCGTTCAAAGGAAAAATATTCACTCAGACTATTCTGCATGTTTAAGAGGTGTGTTATGAGCATGTCAGGTTGCGAGAGGCGAATCACGACTACTTCAGAGTGTAAAAGGTCTAACCCAGCACAAAAAGAGCTACCAGTGACGTAGGTATACGCTGATATGTCGAAACACAAGGACCCGCCATTTTCAAAAAGCCGACACGGCCTAGTGCTGTCAAAAATATCTATATTTCTATATGTATCTATACTGAAATATCAGAAAGGATACCAATACTCCTTTCTCCAGTATCGATACACCGATACCAGCTGCGCGTTCTTGCTCTCGCACGCGCCTCTTCTCATTCAATCGTCTCATGCTCTCCGGTTTAATAGTGTTGGTGTGACTGGGTCTGAATTTCGGGATTGCGCATAATTATATTAATTTCCGCAGATTTCGCGCTCACACGAAGCGCAGACACATAATAAAGCCGCCTTTGACATACAAGCGCCAAAATACGCTCTTTTTCGCGGATTATTAATGGTCAAATACACTCAGAAACAATGTCACAATGCCCATCATGGTGAGTATTAACGTAAAACAGTTCAGGAAGAATGTGTCTGTCAAATCTTAAAGGGACAGTAGCCGAATAAACATGCCGCTCTCTATGTTGTTAATGTTAATCAAACAACAAAAGAATAAAAAATAAAAATAAAAAATCCCTTACTGCTCTTGACTGATTAATCTCATTTTAATTGATTAATCTGTATTTAATTTTTACAATGAAGAATATCCAATGTTAATTTACATGTGATTAGGCCTACTTTGTTTCTTTATTCAGTTTCTTACCTGAGCACTATTAGACCTACCTGAAAAAAAGCAGTCTATTTAATTTCTATCTTTATTCTATTGTTTTTATTTGTGCTGTTAGTAATTTGTTCATTTCTTATTACTGTTAACTTGTTTTCTTTTTTAATTCAATTTACCATTTGAAATCAAGCAGACCAAGTAAAAAATTATTATTGCTTCAAACAATGGTATAAAGCTATTCAAAACATCATTCAATGTAAATTGTGATAATCGTAATTAATAATCGCAATTACAATTTCAAGGGAATAATCGACAATTATGATTTTTGTCATAATCGTGCAGCCCTACATGGTATAATAAAAAATCCATGGGGTATTTTGAGCTGAACCTTCAAAGACACATTCTAGGGATACCTGAGACTTCTTGTAAAAAGGGGCATAATAAGTCACCTTTAAATGAACCAGTCAAAACAGGAATAGAGTTTCATGGCTGAACTATTCATTTTAGTGCTAAGCAGGCAACGCAACTCCACATTCACATATTCTAAATTGCATTGCCAGGCAAAACTCTATGCTGAAAACCTCAAACAAATCTGAAACACTTTATTTTGGAACTCTAAAATTTGGAAGTAACATGTAATTACCAGCACGAAAATAGATTCAGTTTTGATTCTAGTGTGGTGGGTCAACATTTGCTCAAAATTCTGGAAGTTAAGTGGCGGTGAGGGCCTCAGGTGGAACAAGCCAATCCACAGGTGTGGTAGTTGGATAAACAGAAATCGTATTACTATTCATGAGGCAACATGCATGCTTTCTCTGCCTAGAGACCTGTCCATCTCATCTCTGCTCAACAAAACACAAACTGTGACAACACAATTATCAGTTTTTAATTAAACAAACATCAACAGAGCGTACACCGCGAGTGCTGAAGAAAGACAAAGTATGCCTGAGAGAGTTTGTACATGAATGTGTGTGTGCATGTATTTTGGCAACCAGATACTTGAGGGTGAGATGAACCCTTAAAGGAAAATAAAAAAGTGGTTTCTTTAATCTCTCAATTGTCTGTGCTAGACAGCTATGCAATTCAAATTGAGGGATTATTAATCTACAAATGAAAATTCTGTCATCATTTTTTCACCATCATGTCATTACAAACCTGTGTGACTTGTTGTGGAGCACGAAGATATTTTGAAGTTTTTTAAAAGTCAATGTAATTTTGGCCCCCTTAGACTTCCATTATATGTACAAAACAGTTATTTTGTGTTCCACAGAAGAAAGAGAGTTTTGGAATGACATGAGGATGAGTAAATGATAACATAATTTTAATTTTTGTGTGAACTACCCCTTTAAGTCTCATCTTTCTCAGATTCTTCTCTGGAAAAAAGACCAAAGTAAATCGTCTAGCTTTGTACTCTTACTGTATGTCAATAATAGTGCTATTTTAGTATAATTGAAATTCCATTTATTAATAGTTCAAATTAGTTTCTATTTTTATATTTTCCATTTTCAATTAAATTTTAGTTAAAGGCACACTATGCAAATTTTCACCACTAGAGGTGGCTTAATCAAACCAAAGGCGTAGCTTGATGACGCCTTCATTTCGCGGAATCACGGGAGGTGTTGTCTTCACGTCTACAGCTGGTGGAAAAGAATCGGGATGTGACTCTGGCAGAAATCATGTTCATCTATGAAGCAGAGCAGGACCGAGTGCTGTGTGAGCAGAAACGAGGCCGCTGGAGCAATTGCTAATGAGAGACGAGCGTGACACATGGCTTGAGAGCAGCTGAACTTTTATTATGCTGCAGGCGCTGCTTCCGCTTCTTCTGGTCAAGCGTATGTGGGGTAAAGCAGCTCTGTTTTATCATAATAGATACATTTGTGTGTTGAAAGTTATTATAGTGCTACACTCTAAAAAATGCTTGGTTAAGAACAACCCAAGTTGGGTTGAAAATGGACAAACCCGGCGATTGGGTTGTTTTGACCCAGCAGTTGGGTTAAATGTTTGCCCAACCTGCTGGGTAGTTTTATTTAACCCAACAATTGTTTACAAATTACTATACAGGTCCTTCTCAAAAAATTAGCATATTGTGATAAAAGTTCATTATTTTCCATAATGTAATGATAAAATTAAACTTTCATATATTTTAGATTCATTGCACACCAACTGAAATATTTCAGGTCTTTTATTGTTTTAATACTGATGATTTTGGCATACAGCTCATGAAAACCCAAAATTCCTATCTCAAAAAATTAGCATATTTCATCCGACCAATAAAAGAAAAGTGTTTTTAATACAAAAAAAGTCCACCTTCAAATAATTATGTTCAAATAAGCATGAAGTGCTCCAAAATCTCCTGATAGCTAGCTGCATTGACCCTGCCCTTGATAAAACACAGTGGACCAACACCAGCAGCTGACATGGCACCCCAGACCATCACTGACTGTGGGTACTTGACACTGGACCACAGGCATTTTGGCATTTCCTTCTCCCCAGTCTTCCTCCAGACTCTGGCACCTTGATTTCCGAATGACTTTGGACCACTGAGCAACAGTCCAGTGCTGCTTCTCTGTAGCCCAGGTCAGGCGCTTCTGCCGCTGTTTCTGGTTCAAAAGTGGCTTGACCTGGGGAATGCGGCACCTGTAGCCCATTTCCTGCACACGCCTGTGCACGGTGGCTCTGGATGTTTCTACTCCAGACTCAGTCCACTGCTTCCGCAGGTCCCCCAAGGTCTGGAATCGGTCCTTCTCCACAATCTTCCTCAGGGTCCGGTCACCTCTTCTCGTTGTGCAGCGTTTTTTGCCACACTTTTTCCTTCCCACAGACTTCCCACTGAGGTGCCTTGATACAGCACTCTGGGAACAGCCTATTCGTTCAGAAATTTCTTTCTGTGTCTTACCCTCTCGCTTGAGGGTGTCAATGATGGCCTTCTGGACAGCAGTCAGGTCGGCAGTCTTACCCATGATTGCGGTTTTGAGTAATGAACCAGGCTGGGAGTTTTTAAAAGCCTCAGGAATCTTTTGCAGGTGTTTAGAGTTAATTAGTTGATTCAGATGATTAGGTTAATAGCTCGTTTAGAGAACCTTTTCATGATATGCTAATTTTTTGAGATAGGAATTTTGGGTTTTCATGAGCTGTATGCCAAAATCATCAGTATTAAAACAATAAAAGACCTGAAATATTTCAGTTGGTGTGCAATGAATCTAAAATATATGAAAGTTTAATTTTATCATTACATTATGGAAAATAATGAACATTTATCACAATATGCTAATTTTTTGAGAAGGACCTGTATGTCTGGCTTAAAATGAACCCAAAATAGGTTGGAAATTAAAAATCAGACTCATAATTACTAGAGGCAACAATAATAATCAAAAAGATGAGCATTTATTAATAAGCAATTTAATAAATGTTTATTATTTAAATATTATTCAAAAAAGTATTAATAAATGTTTGTTTATTAAACATATTAATAAATGTTAATTTCCAACATATTTTGGGTTAATTTTAAGCAGGAAATACAGTAATTTTTAAACAATATTTGGGTTAAATAAAACTACCCAGCAGGTTGGGCAAACATTTAACCCAGCCACTGGGTTAAAACAACCCAATCGCTGGGTTTGTCCATTTTCAACCCAACTTGGGTTGTTTTTAACCCAGCATTTTTTAGAGTGTACTCTGCATTCGCTTGGCGGGCTACTATGAGACAATTGTTGCACACTGCTGTAAGCTAGATCGATATCAGGCATGGTAAAACATGGTACTCGCTGTAAATCTAGAAAACAAGATTTAAACAATAACTTACAAGACTTGCTGTGTTGAGCTATATAACATGATTAGTTTTCTGTCGATGAATCTATCCATTCAAACAGTTGCTCACCTGTCTGATAAAACACATAATATATTAATGTGTCTTTGGCATTTTCATGGTTTCTACAAAATATAACTAGAAACCGAGGGTAACATGAGTATGATGTCATTGATAGGCGACACACGGACACGGTCCATGTCCTGGTTAAAATTGCTTGTTTCTCTGGATTTAAACATTCCTGGAAACATTTTGGAAAATTTAAGTTCACAACTCAACAAAATATATAACATTGTTCTAGTGGTTTTTGGATATTTTAATCCAAAAATCTTACATATTGGGCCTTTTAAAGTTTTAGTAATTTAGTTTTTTTTATTTTTTATTAGTTTTTGGGTTTTTTAACATCTACAGTTTTTCAGTTTTAGTTTTATTTATTATAATATATTAAGTTAAACTAAATAAAAATGATAAATGTTTTCTTGGCAACTATCTAAAATAAGTTGTTTAATTTAATTTTAAATATTTTTATTTTAATTCAGTTAACATTTATTTATTTGAATGAACAAATTTTGTGTGTTTTCCCCGTGTCAGCATCGGTTTCCTCCGGGTACTCCGGTTTCCCCCACAGTCCAAAGGCACACAGGTTAGGTGATTTGGACAGTCAAAATTGCCTGTGTGTGATTGTGTGTGTGTGTGTGTGTGCGTGTGTGTGAGAAAAAGCCCTGTGATGGACTGGCCATCTGTCCAGGGTGCTTTCCCCTGCCTCTGGCCTAGGAAACTGGGATAGGCTCCAGCCCTATGACTTAGAAGGTTGTATAAGGAATAGAAAGTGAGAAGTAACAAATATAACTATAACTAGTCTATTTTTATGGCTCTTTACAGATTTTTATCAGAAACATCTGATAAAATGCTAATACTTCAAAGAGATATATCTGAAAACATCTCAGCAATAACATTTTTCTCTGGCTTGAGAGAATAGCCACTTGGACCAAGACATCATGTGTCTTTTGTGGCTGGTATAATGTCTTGTTAATCTATTAGTTTGTCCTTAGTCATAGTGATGTCACTATATATAACAGACATTATTCCAAAGAATCAACCTGTCAGATTATGCGTGGGAGTGAGCAAGTATGAGAAAGACAGAGACGTATAGAGAATGACGGCGATATCGGAAGTCAAGTCCTTGACTGAACCACAAAAGTGCTGACACGCGTGCCACCCCTGAAGTGTCTATCAGTCTGCCCGGATCGCAACTGAGATAAACTAGCTTTCGGTCCCTAATGACTGAGTAAATGTGGCATCCCTGTGATAAAACATGACGTGCCACTACGCCACGCAGGAGTGAGTGATTTCAGCCTCACAACTTCATTACAAATCCAAGGACACGCTCACAGCCGGGCATATACCTCCTCACCTCAGGCCTACACAACCAAACACCCCTGCCAGCTTGCTCTGACAGCCCTGACAGAAGAGAGGGTCACAAGTCATGCGGCCAGGCATAAAATACAATCAACCTGCCACTGAAATGTATAGAATTAATCTTTCTCGGGCCCCTATTTCATACGGGGGCTCGCAGCCAAGCGAAACAAGCGGCAGTATCTTTACTGAGGGAGCCGGGAACGAACGCAGCCATACGAAAGTCACATTTTGCTCCCGCTGCCCTGGCCAGACTTTGAGTGTGTGAACTTACATTGATGCTGCTGACATAAAATGATCAATTATTAATTAAACACATTTTTCTTTAAATTTTAGATGCACTGGAATCAAAAAATAACCTACCTTCATACACCAAAAACTGGATGGCTGCACGCAACACAGTCGTTTTTGCTGCACAGATACAGCATCCAAAAAGTTGCTTCCAAAATGTCTTTCTCACTCTGATTTACTGCAGAATGTTTTCTTGTAGTTTACTTTGCAACTTTGATAAGAGGGAAGGTGAAATGTTCTGCCTCGATGAGCACTGAGCATCTTAGGTAGCGGTTGTCTGCACACAACACATTTTCAAGCTTATTTCTACCTGTTTTTGTAACTCCTAGAATAAACTGGGAATGAAATATTTTGGAATCACACAAAATCTTAAACTCAACCATTACTTCCAAAATACCAAATTTACTAAGGTTCAATATATTAAAACATTGTGATATTTGTTATTAGCTCTGTCATAAATCAACAACAATATTTTAACAGGAAGATGAAAAGAAAAACTTATACTGTTTGAAGATTCAAGATTTAGTATTTTTTAACATTCAGGAGATTATAATGCAATAACTTATATAGGCCTAGTGAAACTTATGTTAAAGGTGGTACAGAGGATCTTTTCGTCGACCGAGTTTTTGAAATGAGCGCATGCGTAAGAACAACCCCCCTCCTTCACAGCTCATTCCGATTGAACGCCTCCCAACACTCGTGCACGAGTATTGGAACACGAGTGTTTACCACCGGCATTCGCTGTGTTATTAAGCCGGGCACACATTTAACGACTAGCTAAAACATTCATACAGCGATTGTTTCCTGCTCCTGAAGCAGATTTATATACTTTCACATGGAATTTGAACACCGACTGTAATCGCAGACTGAACGCAACTGGCTCTGACTGGATGCGTTTGAGCGCGATTAGTCATAAGTATCAATTTACATTCATAATCGGCCTTACAATCGTTAAGTGTGTGCGCGACTTAAAGCCTTGCACACACTTAGTGGATTCATTATGTCAGACTCACCGCAGGTAACTCATAATCTGCAGTTGTTACTCCTGTCTCCTGACAAAAACATTGCATGCGGCGCCTGCGGAGTGTGGAAAGTTACTGGAGCGCGCAGCCGCGCGTCTCTCACAAGGAACGTCATGGCAGTGATTGACAAGCCAGAGGGCCAATCGTTTACGCGATGATCGCGTAAACGATTGGCTGATGTTTTTAAGGCCCTACCTCGTGCACAGATGATGTATATTAATATTATTCCTTTCAGTGCACTTAATAAATAGTCTTTTATCAGTTAGTAAAGACAGTTTCAAGTAATATTGCAAAAATGTATAAAACAAAATATCCTCTTTAGCACCTTCAAAGTGACAGTTCAGCCAAAAATGTTTTATTATTATTAACTCGGATGTTGTTCCAATTCAGGATGACTTTCTTATGTAAAACACAAAATTAGATGCTTGACAGAATGGGAGTCTCAGTCACCATTCACTTTCATTGTTTTGAAAAAAGACCCAAATGAAGTGAGTCTTTTTTTTTTCAGAAAAGAAAGTCATACGAGTTTCAACAGTAAATTTTGACAAAATTATCTTTTTTGTTCAACTTATTATTTATATTATTTATAAAGGTCATGTTTTTTTTGTAAATATCAGTGATATTTACAAAAAAACATGACCTTTATAAAGATATTATATCACAACGTGAACCTTTTGGCATCTTAGAGTTACAGTATTATACACTACTGACTCCTATTGGCTTAGACGAGTCGTTTTACATGCCAGAATGAACGCGGAACTAGATCCGGGGGAAAAGTCGTTAACCTGCCTTTAGACTCATGTTATTAACAAACGTGCTAAAGTCCACACACATTCATTTGAGTCAGACAGCATTATTACAAATGTTGCGTCAGCCTATAATAGCTTGCAAAACTGGGGCTTTACGCAAAAGCTTGTTTTTCCGGTAGCAGAGCCAAATGAAACTCCTGCGTGGACTCGGGTAATTAAATTTGTTTGCTGAAGGCTTGCTGTAAAATTGCTGGAATCATGATTGACAAGGATGATTTTCGGCCCATCACACGGAGTCGTAGGCGCGCGACCATCACGAACGCAAAGAGCGAGACTGTGAAACTCAGAAACGGCGAGACCGCAGCAGCCAGTGATCCCAAGGCACGTGAGTCTTTCACCAAAAACTTACAGGCACAGCTGAGCGAAGGCAACAAACGAAAATGCGATCTCTACGACAAAATGAGGTGAGTTGTAATCTACGCTAAGACGTCATGCAAAAATGTTGAATTTTGTGGGCATTTATAGGCTAGTCACAACAGTGAGAAAGATAGCTGGTCACTGCACACAGAGGGAGGCAGGATTCGCCACAGTACAGGACAATTAACCCCTTTTTAACCCCAAATACCATCATTTCACTTCTTGAAAAGTTACTGAAAAGCTATTTCATTGAGCAGAACTGAAAATAATAACTGCAAATATATGTTACATGAAAAGATACTGTTGAAAAAAAAACGATTGACCCATCTGTAATTACATGGGAGGAGGGGCGTGTCACTCTTTATGTTAGAGTGCAACAGTCGGTTTCTAAAGTAAAAACTTACTTAAAGGGTACTTAGCAAAAATGAAAATAATGTCATTTATTACTCACCCTCAAGACTTTCGTTCATCTTCGAAACACAAATTAAGATATTTTTGATGAAATCCGATGGCTCAGTGAGGCAAACCGAACCTCTCAAGATCCATAAAGGTACTAAAAACATATTTAAAACAGTTCATGTGAGTTCAGTGGTTCTACCTTGATATTATAAAGCGACAAGAATATTTTTTGTGCGCCAAAAAAAATAAAAAAAATAACGACTTTTCATCTCATGATGGCCGGTTACAAAACACTGCTTCTGAGCTTTACGAATCTTTTCTTTCGAATGAGCGATTCGGATCTCCTATCAAGCGGCTAAACTGTTGATTCGTAAAGCTCCGAAGCAGTGTTTTATTCTTTACATACAATATAGGCCTACTTTATTTAATCTCATTTTATTAACCAATGTCTTTGCTGCTGACTATCGATGGTCCAATTCAACCATACTAATGAGAAAAAAAATTACTTCAGTTAAATATAACATTTGTGTTTCATTTTTTGTTTTATTGCCTAAGTAAGAGTGTTGTACATTCTTCTCCTGCAATCCAGAATGACAGCACAGCTGAAAGGTTTGTTTGAGTTGCGCCCTCTACTCTACAGTTGCGAATTTGCATTTCCTTCAGCCTGAGACTTATTCATTTCACTTTTGGTGTAATGGGCCTTTACATTTGCAAAAAAATAGATTTGTTGATGTTTATTTTTGTTATTTAAAAACTAACAAGCAAGCCCAGCCCAGGTGAGAAAAAGTAACACAAAAGTAGTGTAAAGCATTACTTTCCATAAAAAGTAACCAAGTAACACAAGCAACACTTTTTTAGGGAGTAACTAGTTTTAGCAGTATTGTAACACATTACTTTTAAAAGTAACACTAAATATATGCTTTTGTGAAAGCAACCAGCCCCCAATATTTCAACTTATGTTTTTTTAAATAACCACATTATCAGCGTAATTCCTGGTGAAAAACTACATTACCCCAAAAGTTGTTCCAACCTTTTGAAAATTTCTTTAAAAATAAAATAAAAAAAGCCCCTTTTAGCCTTGTTATGCTCTATGGATTTTAGTTAGATATTCCTGTAATTGGCTGAGCAGTTATTTGGGTGGCTCGCCAATGTATTAGATCTCTCTAAAACATAAAATAAGTATGCTTAACCAGAAATCTTGTGGGGAGAAGAATTTATTGAAGTAGTGTAGCACAGTTCTTCAGCAGAGATGTTAGCATGTCTGCCTTCAAAGAATCTTAACCTAAAGTCTGTGGGACAGAGCTTTATACATGAAGACAAAAGGCTTACAAACAATAGATACTGTGAGAACATTCCACTGGAGATTCTGCAATCTACCCTGAGAAATGCTGTTCCTTTGTTATTCTAACTGTACAGTTTGGTTCACAACTTAACAGACACAGATATAGAGTGGATTGCACCTGACATCCACACAATCCTTCAATACCAATTAGAATAATGACTACATCTAAATAAAGAACAATAATATAACATTGTAAATAGTTTAATCATCATTACTGTTTTTATTTCATGTCTTCTTTATTTCCACCTTATAGTTGCCACAAGTTGCAGGAGTCAATGCTGAGTTCTGCGAGCAGCTTCAAAAATTACAGAGGCATCCTGAACTGGTGTGTTGTAATGCTGGTGAGTTTGAAACAGTCACATAAGCTGATCCCTGATGGACTACATGCTTTGACTTGCCTACTCATTCTTCTAGATAAACTGTGTCACAGATATCAGTGTAGGTTGTAAACATTTCCTCTCACTGCCAAAGATTAGTACTAATAATTTTTACTGCCACTCACGTAAGTCAGTTACAGAGATTAAAAATCGTTAAAGTACCCATGAAATCAAAATTGAAGTTTTTTTGTCTTTTAGTATGAATATGTTAGCCTTTCTGTTATCTATAAAAATTTGCATTTAAGATATAAGCACTCAAAACATACAGTCTCTTACTTCCGCCAATATGTATCAGTGATTTTGATCATATACACTACCGTTCAAAAGTTTGGGGTCAGTAAGATTTTTTAATGTTTTAAAAGAAGTATCTTCTGCTCACCAAGCCTACATTTATTTGATTAAATATACAAACAAAAACAGTAATATTGTGAAATATTATTCCAGTTTAAAACAGCTGTTATCTATGTCAATATACAGTAAAGTGTAATTTATTCCTGTGAATAAAGCTGAAATTTCAGCATCAATACTCCAGTCTTCAGTGTCACATGATCCTTCAGAAATCAATCTAATATGATGATTTGATGCTCAAGAAACATTCATTATTATTATCAATGTTGAAAACAGTTGTGTACAAATTTTTTTCAAAATTCTTCGATGAATAGAAAGTTCAAAAGAACAGCATTTATTTAAAATAGAATATTTTCTAACATTATAATTGTCTTTACTGTAACTTTTGATCAGTTTAACTCATCCTTGATGAATAAAAGTATTGATTAATTTTATTTCTATCCCCCAAAAATAAAATTAAAATTCTTACTGACCCCAAACTTTTGAACGGTAGTGTTTAATGTTACAAAAGATTTAGATTTCAGACAAATGCTGTTCTTTTGAACTTTCTATTCATCATAGCATCATGAAATAAAAATGTAAATAACTGTTTTCAACATTGATAATAATCATAAATGTTTCTTGAGCATCAAATCATCATATTAGATTGATTTCTGAAGGATCATGTGACACTGAAGACTGGAGTAATGATGCTGAAAATTCAGCTTTGATCACAGGAATAAATTACACTTTACTGTATATTGACATAGAAAACAGCTGTTTTAAATTGGAATAATATTTTACAATATTACTGATTTTGTTTTTATTTTTAATCAAATAAATGCAGGCTTGGTGAGCAGAAGATACTTCTTTTAAAACATTAAAAATCTTACTGACCCCAAACTTTTGAACGGTAGTGTGTATATATATATATATATATATCAATATTTATGCACTTTAGGGTGTACTCACACTAGGCGCTCTGAACCGTGCCCGAGCGTGTTTGACCTCCAAAGCCCGGTTCGCTTGACAAGTGTGATCGCTCCGTTCCGTGCCCAGGCGTGGTTTGTTTAGCCGGCCCTGGCCCACTTTGAAGAGGTGGGCCAGAAAGCGCTTCGGTTAGGCTCGAGCGCGGTTCGCATGCAGTGTGAGCTCTAACCGCTCCTGAGCACGGAACAGTTACTACTTTTGTGTGCGCTACTGTCATCATTACGATGGCAAAAATCTTTACTACTACTCTGATAGTACACTTCTCAATTCATTTAATTAATTTGAGTGTATTTGGGTTTATAGCGGATATAGATCTCACTTTATTGATGAACAGGAATTGTAGTTTGCGAGTAAAGCTGCAAATTCCTCCATTAACTTCAGCTGCCTTTGTAATAATCCTCTGATACGTGTAAGTGAAAATCGCTGCGCAGCATAAATGATAAATATACTAGTATCTTAGCGAAAGTGCAATTCTTCCTGTTTTCTTCCATTCAAAATGTTGCATCGTATATGACGTAAGCGTGCTCTGTCCCAGAACGTTAAGGGCAATGTGAGTGCGGGCCAACGGGGGAGTTGGGAGGGGGGACATTCGCGCTCAGGCTCGGTTCAAGGCAACCTTGCCTAGTGTGAGTACACCCTTAGCTTCTCATCAGATTTTACAATCTAAAGCGTCCCGCCCCCCTACGTTATACAGTGGGTACGGAAAGTATTCAGACCCCCTTAAATTTTTCACTCTTTGTTATATTGCAGCCATTTGCTAAAATCATGTAAGTTCATTTTTTTTCCTCATTAATGTACACACAGCACCCCATATTGACAGAAAAACACAGAATTGTTGACATTTTTGCAGATTTATTAAAAAAGAAAAACTGAAATATCACATGGTCCTAAGTATTCAGACCCTTTGCTCAGTATTTAGTAGAAGCATCCTTTTGATCTAATACAGCCATGAGTCTTTTTGGGAAAGATGCAACAAGTTTTGCACACCTGGATTTGGGGATCCTCTGCCATTCCTCCTTGCAGTTCCTCTCCAGTTCTGTCAGGTTGGATGGTAAACGTTGGTGGACAGCCATTTTTAGGGTCTCTCCAGAGATGCTCAATTTGGTTTAAGTCAGGGCTCTGGCTGGGCCATTCAAGAACAGTCACGGAGTTGTTGTGAAGCCACTCCTTCGTTATTTTAGCTGTGTGCTTAGGGTCATTGTCTTGTTGGAAGGTAAACCTTCGGCCCAGTCTGAGGTCCTGAGCACTCTGGAGAAGGTTTTCGTCCAGGATATCCCTGTACTTGGCCGCATTCATCTTTCCCTCGATTGCAACCAGTCGTCCTGTCCCTGCAGCTGAAAAACACCCCCACAGCATGATGCTGCCACCACCATGCTTCACTGTTGGGACTGTATTGGACAGGTGATGAGCAGTGCCTGGTTTTCTCCACACATACCGCTTAGAATTAAGGCCAAAAAGTTCTATCTTGGTCTCATCAGACCAGAGAATCTTATTTCTCACCATCTTGGAGTCCTTCAGGTGTTTTTTAGCAAACTCCATGCGGGCTTTCATGTGTCTTGCACTGAGGAGAGGCTTCCGTCGGGCCACTCTGCCATAAAGCCCCGACTGGTGGAGGGCTGCAGTGATGGTTGACTTTCTACAACTTTCTCCCATCTCCCGACTGCATCTCTGGAGCTCAGCCACAGTGATCTTTGGGTTCTTCTTTACCTCTCTCACCAAGGCTCTTCTCCCCCGATAGCTCAGTTTGGCCGGACGGCCAGCTCTAGGAAGGGTTCTGGTCGTCCCAAACGTCTTCCATTTAAGGATTATGGAGGCCACTGTGCTCTTAGGAACCTTAAGTGCAGCAGAAATTTTTTTGTAACCTTGGCCAGATCTGTGCCTTGCCACAATTCTGTCTCTGAGCTCTTCAGGCAGTTCCTTTGACCTCATGATTCTCATTTGCTCTGACATGCACTGTGAGCTGTAAGGTCTTATATAGACAGGTGTGTGGTTTTCCTAATCAAGTCTGAATCAGTATAATCAAACACAGCTGGACTCAAATTAAGGTGTAGAACCATCTCAAGGATGATCAGAAGAAATGGACAGCACCTGAGTTAAATATATGAGTGTCACAGCAAAGGGTCTGAATACTTAGGACCATGTGATATTTATGTTTTTCTTTTTTAATAAATCTGCAAAAATGTCAACAATTCTGTGTTTTTCTGTCAATATGGGGTGCTGTGTGTACATTAATGAGGAAAAAAAGAACTTAAATGATTTTAGCAAATGGCTGCAATATAACAAAGAGTGAAAAATTTAAGTGAGTCTGAATACTTTCCGTACCCACTGTATATAGACCCTGAAGCTGCGGTCACTTGTTCACACATTTACTATTTTCTATATGATAAATGGCGCAATCCACACCACAATATAGTACACTATATAGGGGATAGGGAACGATTCAAACAGTGTATACATACTTTCCATTTGGGCGAATGAAATCTGGTTTCACATTAGTGTCACGTGAACTCATAGAGTCTGCTCCGGTCCAGAGACACAGAGCAGATCATATGCGCAAGTCAGCGCATACCAGAAAATGTATCGAACCCATTTGAATTCTGCACAGAATGCTATATTTTAAAGTGATATGCAGGAGATTAGGAGGAGGAGTGGTTAGATTAAGAGGAAACTGTGGCTGTGATATAAACAAAACGCGATTGGCTAATTTAAAAAAGGGGAGGAGCTGTTCGATATGTCCCGCCCTGTCTTCCTGTTTCAGTGGAATTTACGTCAACACATTGAATAATGCGGCACGTTTCAAGGCACTTCAGTGGACTTTTAAATATTATGTTATGATTTAAAAGAAGCCAACTTGTTGCTCAGATGTCCACTGTAAGATCATTGGATTATTTTAATATATATTGTTTCTAAAAGTATATGTTCATATAATGTATGAGCCACGTGGAAAAGTTGGTCTTTCTGTCTGAAATTGACAAACACAAGCATTAGGCCTTATAGAAGCTAAAATACTTAACAGACTTGATTTTAACACAGGAAAACCCACACTAGTGACAGAATCGCATTGCACTGACACATTTTAAGTAACATCGTATGGTGTGTGGCAGTCATGTGGCATGTGAAGAATCGTTAATCAGTATGTCTGTTTATGGAGACACACTTAATGCCAAGTGACACCCAAAAATAAACGGCCTAAAACAGCTTGTCTGTCTAAACACTAGCTGAACATGGAGGACAGCCAGCCAAGTCCTTGTCTTCAAAACTGTGAAGAATGCATTCACGCTTTTCAACTTACTGTTAATGTGAGCTTTGAGATGATTCAATTTTGTCCTCTGCATATTTTTTTCAGCCAGACTTTTTTCTTTCCTCCATTGTTCTTTCTTATTCTATACATGTGAATAAGTGTCTGTCTTCTGTATAGATTTATGGACATGAATTTCAATATATCTCTGCAAACTGTGTACAGACAGTGAATAAGGATCTTTGGAAGATTTGATTCTGGTTGTTCTGACATGTTTAGCTTGCATTAGTGATCTATTCTTGTGTTGGTTTTTATTTGTTTTCTTCATGAATGTGTGGCTCTTGCTCTTTTGCAGGTTTTGAGCAATGCACGCCTGTTCTTGGAAAACCTTCTCAGGTATGAACAAGTATGCATACAGTTTTATTATGAAACAGCCATAACATACCATTTGAATACTTAGGGGCCCTATTTTAACGATCTAAGCGCATGGTCTGAAGCGCATGGCGCAGGTGCACTTAGGGCGTGTCCGAATCCACTTTTGCTAGTTTAATGGCGGAAAAAATGTTTGGTAAAAAGGTTGTACCTAGTCATGGGTCATGAATGTTTTTTGGGTGTAACATGCAATAAACCAATCAGAGTGTCATCTTCCATTCCCTTTAAAAACCAGTTGCGCTTGCACCATGGCGGATTCGCTATTTACATTTACAAGGAATCCTTTTATATTTAATATTTAAAAATGTTTGTGTACTGCTGGTTGTCCCTGTGTGTGTAACAAACACAGTGTACGCGCGGTGTGCAACTATCTATAGGCGCGTATTACTAACGCGCCCTTTAAATAACAAAAATAAATAAATACTGCGCCATTGACTTTAGACCAGGTTTTTGTTGGTCAATGGCGCATTCATTTTTAGTTGCCTCAAAATAGCAACACGCTAACAATGCACCTGAACACAACTCGTTTTCAGACCAGCACGCTTATAGGCAAACAGATAGGCGCGAGTGCATTTGCTATTTAAACAATGTGGCACTGGATGTGAAAATGATACCTGCGTCAGGCTGAAACTAGCAAAAAACACTTGTATTGTGCCTGGCGTCGCATTGCGCCGGGTATATGATAGGGCCCTTAAAGTTTGCATGAAATGAAAATTCACCCAATCAATTGAATGATTCATCCATGATTTTTTCATTTTTATTTGAACTTGTAATTTTTAATCAAAATGTCATAACTCTTAAATCAAATCGTCTCTCTGGTGACATACTGTATGCCAGACTTCTCCAATTATTTAGTCTGCTTAAACCCCGCCCCTTTCTTACAATCGACTGCAATGGACTGTTGGGGGAATGAATAAACAGCGCTCTCTTCCACTCTCATTACCCACAACTGAGGTGCCCTTGAGCAAGGAATCTAACCCCCAATCACTCCAAGGGCGCCGCAGCAAGAAAACTGTTTGCCCACTGCTCTAGGTGTATGTTCACGGTGTGTGTGTGTTGAATACTCACTGCTGTGTGTGTGCACTTGGATGGGTGAAATGCAGAACACCAATTCCAAGTATGAGACACCATACTTGGCTACACATCACTTCATTTTCACCTTTATCTCCAACTTCCCCATTGAGCGGTTGTCGAATGAACACAAAAGCGTTAAAACGCATTCTCTGCAGTTCTGCTTTCTCTGTGTTTTGAGTGTCATGTGGATGAAGATGGGTCTATAGGGTTTGTTTGAGAAGTGTACAGGCCTTCCTCTCCCTGAGTAGAATAAAACACTAAACCCCATGCTGAGGGAACCATATGCTGTCATCATGTTGCACACTGCTGCTTGCAGACAGTATGTATACAGCTGCCTGCTGAAACTGACGCAAATAATCTGTGGTTCAGAACAAGGGACGAATACAGGATTAAAAATATGTTGCATCAGATGTGTAAAGGTTTGGGGAACATGTCTGATTAGTAATTCACATACATTCTTTGTGTCGTAGGTATGGCATTTTAGTGGACCCCATTCAAGTGGTGTCATTGTTCCTCAAGGACCCGTATAGCTGGCCTGCTGCATGCCTGGTCATTGGTATGTAGCGCCTATGTTTAAGGGGAGCTTAGCATAAATTTCCCCCTTTAGTCTATTCCAGACAGGGACATTATTAAAATTTGGCTGGCAGAGGGCACTCCCACATATTCAGATAATGCCTGTTTGATTTGCAGATTGTCAAAATACTCCCTTTGTTAATCTAATTAAATGTAGATTTTGTGTGTAATTTTGCATGTTATCAAAGGCAGAGAAGTATGTAATTGTTTTGTAACCCTTAGTCTTTATAGAGTGGCAGGCGATTTTATTTTGTTTGTAGCATGTGGTGTGATTGTACAATGCTGTGAGTGTGTTTGTGTGTGTGCGCTGGCCGTCTGCCCTGTTGTAAGGTTCATCCTGAGGGTATAATTTTGACGCTCGTCTGTTTCATTACAGGCTGCAAAAATATGTTTATTACTAAAACTGCACTTGTTTTTTTAAATATAATGATATTTGACATTAATACTACTTGTTTCTTGCAGTTTCTAATGTTTTTATACTCCTGGCCTTGTACACAGAGAGGAAACTAGCCATGGTGAGTTCAAAAGCCATTCACATTTCTACATTTAATCTGTTTATCATAATGAATAAAGCCATTGTAATAAAAATGCAAGGGTTCAGTCACTTCACACAGTATAATTTGGCAATTGAAATTACATTGAGGGGTTGTGAAGAGTTCAATTTAGAGGGCGAATTTGATTCATTGCTTTTTAAAAAGCCTGACATATTTGAGAGAGCTTGCAAATGTGAACCGAGTATCAGCACATTTACTCAACTGGCTGAATTGAAACTGAATGAACTTATAAACAGTTCAGGCATTTTGCTGATGTTGTGTAAGACTTGAATAAAAAAATTAAGTGCAGGGCATTTAAAGAAGAGATTTCTGTCTGTCTGGTTTTGATCGTTTTTTGTAATTTCTTAATTTGTAATGTTGATTTTGTTCATTTGTCTGATTATGTTATTATCTAGGCAATTTGTGTTTTGTGATTATAGTGCTTGGCTGTGTGTGATTCTGTTGTTTTGTCTGATTGTGTTGTCATCAGACATGGTGTAAATGACTCTTTGGTGTGTTTTCCAGGGCTTGATCAGTGAGAAGGTTGGCCTGCTGATCTACATCTTTAATTTAACTGTCGTCTTATGTTTTCCGATGGTTGTTGTGTTGAAGCTGCCATCTATTACACCAGGTGAGACTGTACATCATGCACACACTTTCATGATGCATTGTGTACATAATACAACACAAATATGTATACATATCATATTTGAGATATTTAGCAGATATCAAATGAAATACTGTAATATACTGTATACTGAAATACAATATACTGTACATTATAATATGTGACCAGTGCTAACAAAATGAGTCGGAATGCGCATGGGTTAATTTCGAGCTACAGGCAAAACAAGGGAAAAATGTCAATTTTGGTAGAATTTGAAGTTTTCACAAAAAGCGAGGTCATTAAGCCCTCGTCTAGCGATCCCAATGCTGCAAATAGCAATTAAACATCTAAAAGTATCTTTATTTGTATGTTTTCTGAGAGGAGTACCTTTCCTTTTACCACAAAAAATGCCATTTTTCTCTGCTCACGAGTTTGGTATTGTAAAGCGCAGAATTCCAACTTTGTGAATATTCATAGCGAATTCTCGATGGAATGAGTCTGAACCAAGGAAATGTGATTTTCAAACTCATGCTGATGTAAACAAAATGATCTTACTTTCACTGATTGACAGATCTGTAGTCTGCACACAAAGACGCCTCTGACAGCACGCAATCCCTATATACACAGAATTACAGTATTTCAAAATATCCAGTAGGTCTTAATATATAGCCTGTCTGTTTCAATAATGTTAAGCTGGTTACTGGTTCTTGAATCTGATTGGCTGATAGCCGTGCGATATTCTAGTGATAACAGCACTCCTACCTTTTCACCGTTTGTATCACTCCGCTTGAAGTGACTGTCATGGCAGCCTAGCAATTCCACCGTAATTTTTGCGAATACTACTTGTTGTACCACGAACTGTAGTTTTAATAGTTTTTTAGACGAGAATGTAGTTGTTTAGACCTGAAATATGTGACTCAAATTTAATCATAGCGCCTATTTTTACGTTTTCGGAGATGCGAGCTCTAGGGCGTCAGCGGACGTTCAGTTCTTGTGTAAGCGCCGAGAACAGCTTTATCTCGGCCAGTGCTTCAGGGATTTGCCGCTGGCTCTTATAGTGGTTAAACATGAGACATAATTCATTTTTAGTACATCAAATGGGCAATCTTTGGATTTATTAATCTATTATGTGTTCCAGAGCAAGTCAAATTATGCTATGTTAAATTTGATAATAATTAACTCACATCCTTTATATAGCATAGCAACAACTAGACGGGATATATCAGACGAAGACTCTTCTCGCTTAGGCGATCTCTCTCTCTCTCTCTCTCTAATACTGTACAAAGTTCAATGAGTTTCAATGGAGGGACTCAACATTCCTTCGTTACTAGTTCTAAAGTGACGTTTTAGAATTAGTAACGGAGGCTTGGTCAAACTGTCAAATTGAGATTTGAATCCGTGGCGGAAGGAAGTAGTGCTGCACAAAAGAGGGTTTTAAAGACACTCCGTTGTTGTTTTTATTTGTTTACACTCTCGTGCCGTCGAACTGTTGTATAAACGCAATATCACACTCGTAGCCGTGCGATATGGCTGTATATCAGCACGCTGAGATTACCTACGGCCGAATCACAGCCGTGCTGATATACAGCCATATCGCACGGCTACAAGTGTGATATTGCTCATATATATATATAATGAACAATAAATATATAATACATTTTTTTATAATACATATTGAAATGCATCCCTGATGTATTAATTAACTCTCTATCTCTAATTTTGGTTTTCTGGACAATCATAAGCACATAAACAGCATTGTGTGTTGCATTAATTTTAACTATAATATGCCTGTCATGTGATCAGGTGATCCAGCTTTGCAACTTTATACCATCATTCAGATTCTCAGCTAGTTGTGAATTGTATTTTTATTCACAATAGAAGATAGATCAGTATTTTGCAATATCAAATCATTGTTGGATCAGAGCCACAGCCTAATGGTTATCTGTGGTGCTTGATGCAGGTTTGATTCTGACCCTCATTGTGTCCTGATTAGTGATAGACTCTTATATTTAGCCATTTCAAATTTTGAAACCTAAATTCAGGGACAATATAATGATGCATTTTTGCAGGAAATATAACCCCTCACTTCCTCCTCTCCATACCACAACTTTCACTGGCTCTTCTGTCCACTCTCATCTGTTTGCATCACGGGAGGCGAAAATGTGCCTCCATCTGTCAGCCTAGTACTGCACACACTGGTCCTGTACCAGACAGCCAGGTCATTTCAGGGGCCGTCGGGGCCTCTGCTGGTCCTACAGCCCTTGAGTCCTTCTCTCTAGGGCATAGAAGCACTCCAGAGCCCCTGCATGGACCATTTCCACCCAACATATGGCTGCTATTGATAAAGCAGTGGTGGAGGGAGCATATGAATGTGAGCCAGGTCTGTGCACGCTAGAGTGATGATGGGCTATGAGTCTGGACGTTCTGGGTCACGTGACTATAAGTTATGAACCATTAAAGGGGGCATGCTGTGGTGTTGTGATGGAAGTGTATTTGAATTGAAAACCTCTTGTGTTCCTATATCCAGGTATTTAAAGGAAGTAGTGAATTCTATTTATGACAAAAAGGTCTTTCTAATACCGTGTTTCTGTCATTGTGTCCTCTTTATGCAGTCGGAGGAGCGTTTGCCTTAGGAGTCTACACCATCCTGTTTTTGAAACTGTACTCGTATAAAGATGTTAACAGGTGGTGCAGAGAAAGAACACAAGCGAAGGCCCGCAGCCTCTCCAGATCTCTTTCGTGTGAGTAAATACATCCACCCCTCATCAAAAATGATGTGCAGTCTCTTTTGCAGTATGAAGCAGTATGAAGAATTCATATAAATAGCTAGTTTAATATATTTAGTGCACTATATGGCCAAAACTGTGATGACCTTTTTGTCGCCCCCTGTTGGCTATTATAATTCTAATTTACAATAAAATAAACACTACACTGCGATACAGCCATGGAGCAACATCCATAAAAATTGTTCCTGGGCTTTGTGAATTTTAGCAATTTTAGCGATTGTTTTGCAATGAATAATGTGCAGTTTGCACTGAAAAGGCTAAAGAAAAATGTGTTATGCCTAACACCTAAACTTGATAGTATAATATTAATACATCAACTAAAGTTTAACAGGTTGTTCATGGAGGAATTATATAGTCCCATCAGAATATCACAGGACTTTTATTTATTTATTTACATTTTTTGGCAGCCCAAAATAACTGAATTTTTTGCACCTTTTTTTCAAAAAATGTGGCAATATTTGAGAATTTTTCAAGGGCTTTTCACACTTGAAATAGTTAACCCTGGGTCATCCTAAACCCCGGGTAAACGAATCCTGGGTTTTCTTGCTTCACGTTTCACACTGCTCATAATTTACCCGGGGGTTAACAATTATGAATCCTGGGTATTCATAAACTGACATTTCACATTGTACTTTCCTAAACCCTGGATTAACATTCTTATTTGCATATTTGCGGTGACAGTGTCATTGATTGGATAAACGCAGAACGCGACCTGTTTACATAGCTCTAGCATTGTGCGTCCTCGTATTGTCAACTGTATTATCAAGTTTTATGTCTTCTAATATGGGATGGGCTGAATGGGCATGTCGGACTATAAAGGTAAGAATGAAACTTTTTTCACTCAAATTGTTGCGTTTTCTGTAAGCATTTGACATTTTTCTTCTCAAACGCTGAATTTACGGTTTAAATACAATGTGCAGCGTTTCTGTGACTGTCCAAAGCAGGCAAATATGAGTACATGATTGGCTGTCTGTTGCTAAGCGTCGGGCTCTAAGATTATAACAACACATCGTTTCACACTGTACAAGTTTGGCACCGGTGTTGTGGCGAATTTCGACCCCGTGCCAGATTATTATACCCTTGAATTGGTAGGTTTAGGAGTAGGTGTGGGGGTTAGGATTAGGGGTGGGGTTAAGATTGGGCAATCAGGTAGCGAATTCAACGAGGGGGGTAATAATTTGGCATGGGGTCGAAATTTTTAACGAGGGGGGTAATAATTTGGCAGGGGGTCGAAATTTGGCACAACACCGGAATGCGGGGTTAACTCCGCAAAAGCGGTGCTAACCCTGCTCCGATCAGGGTTTCATAACTCCGGGTAAAAAGCAGTGCTAATCCCACTTTAAAATTACAAGTGTAAAACGTTCCTTTACCCAGGGTTAAAAACGGTGTTTAGAACGACGATAACCCGGGGTTAAGCGCGGTGTGAAAAGCCCTATTATGTATTTATATATTATATGCACAATGCAAATGGTGACACCAGTATAGAAACTTTCATAATTCTGCTTTGCTGAAAATACAGAATACTGTTAGACACAGATGCTTTCACAGTCATTGATTATGTGCTGCAGCTGTACTTTTTAAGTTTTAAATTATTATTCAGTGTTTTGCCAATTTAACAGTTATAATATTTTCTATTGTTGTTGTATTGGATTTTGCAAGCAATCACATTTTGATCAATTTGTTTGGTCTTAGAATTATGGATTTTGAATAGCTATTATTAGAAGACATAAAACATAAAAGAAGATATTTTGAAGAATGTTGGCAACCAAACAGTTTTGCTACTCATTGACTTCCATTGTATTCTTTGTGATGTTTTTAATGGAAGTCAATGAGACTGTTTGGTTACCAACATTCTTCAAAATACCTTCTTTTGTGTTCCACAGAAGAAAGAAAGTGATACAGGTTTTGAACGACATGAGTGTGAGTCTTTTTTTTTTTTTTTTTTACAGAATTTTCGTTTTTGGGTAGACGATTCCTTTAATTCTTCGCAAAATCCTGGAGGGACAGGTTATAGGATTGCTAATAATCATTTTAGTGATGTCCTTGGCGTATAGCCGAGAGTTCAATATGTTTTGCAGTAAATGCTTGTATGATTGTGCAGTGCGTCCAGTTCCAGTTTATAAATGAAGTTCATATTCTTTAGCTGAACGTCAGGTTTAATTGACTTTAGAAGCAGATTTGTACATTTCTTGACAGTTCCTGTGTTTATAGGTCCATCATCTCAATCTGCGTCCAGCGGTATGCAGTCACATGTGTCTTACCCAGGAAATCTCTCTCTCAGAGGTAAGCTACAGTATGCCTTAAATGTTAAGGCAATAAAATTTCAGAATTCTGCTTTGCTGAAATAAAGAATAGTGTTAGGCAAAGATGCTTACACAGTCATTGTTATTTATGATAATAAAAGATTTTCTTTTATTTTCATGATATACTATACTATAACCTGAGAACTTGTAGTTAGTATTTCAACTTCTTCTTCTCCCACACCCCCCACCCCCACCCCACCCAGATATCTATTATTTTGTTTTGGCTCCAACTTTGTGCTATGAGCTTAATTTTCCCCGCTCTGAATCCATCCGAATGGGATTTCTGCTCAGGAGGCTTTTTGAGATGGTAGGTGATTGGCTTGGACATATTTCCTGACATTATTGACAGTTCTTGATAAGTTGTGCTGCCAGATTTATTCACAGTATATTATGGCTTGTTTATTTTGTAAATATTGCCTTATTCCCTAAATCTGCCAATGGCAATAAATCATGGGAATTAGCTTATTGTTAGCACACAATTGCCAGGAGTCATGACATGAATATATGAGGGTAATTTCTATTTATGAAAGTGCTTCTTGTTAGAGTATTACTTTCAGTTATAGCTGATGCAAATTACAAATTTAATTCACGCACACACACACACACTTCTATTGTTAACATTTTAGTTTTATATTTAGTGAGAAATTAAAATCAGTTTCGCTTGTCTGTTGCAGTTGCTTCTCACTCAGTTATTGGTTGGTTTAACGCAGCAGGTAAGCATCACCTGCTGCACCATAAGTGCATTTGGAAATCACAGAAAACCTGCAATTTTCATGTCTTTGAGGCATATTTCATATCTAATGTTCTTTCTATTGTCTTTCAGTGGATGGTGCCAATCATTCGAAGTTCAATGAAGCCATTGCAGGTGTGTTCATGTGCTTTATCTTCTGTTTTTCAGTGCTTTAAGAATAAGCGTACTTGAATTCTATAAGCCGTTTTTCATTTTTTCAGGAAATGGACTACTCTAGAATGACAGAGCGTCTGCTTAGACTCGCAGTAAGTAAAATGAACTTTAAGGTCAATGTTTCCTCCTCAGAATAGAAACATAGTCCTGTGTTCAGATTTTTGCTTACATCTGTATCGTTTTGATGGAAGATATGAAGCATGAAACAAATTACGGAGTAAATACTGATACTATTTTTATACTAGGTGCCCAACCATCTCCTCTGGTTGATTTTCTTCTACTCGTTTTTCCATTCCTCAATGAACTTTGTGGCTGAGCTGTTGAGGTTTGGAGATCGGGAATTCTACCGTGACTGGTGGTGAGTGATTTTATCTTCTTTGGATGTCTTCACTGTTATTTCACTTTGTAAAAGCTATATTTGAGTGGCTAGTGGTACCACTTCCATACTATACTGCTTTTGATGGGCTTTGAATGCAGTCAATCTGGTTTATATGTCCCATCTCTGCCTCTTCCACTTCCATTTCATACTGTACGTAGAGTTTTAGTCTCAGATGGATTGTGACACTGTGTTTCTTTTAGGAACTCCGAGACGATAACATACTTCTGGCAAAACTGGAATATTCCTGTGCACAAGTGGTGTCTCCGGTGAGTGAACAGGGGTTTTGAAAGAGACCGCATACAGCTGTTGGGAGGCGAGATGAAATATGACACAGTAAAACTCACAGAGACTATAATGAAGAGAGACTATAATGTGATCTGTCCACAAGAAATATATGGTTATTTACAGTTCACGCTGGCTGTGAGTTTATGTGCCTCTCTCTCCTGTTTTCAAAGACACTTTTACAAGCCGTTGCTGCGAAGAGGTGCTGGCAAGTTACTGAGCCAATCAGCTGTATTTTTCGCCTCTGCTTTTTTTCATGAGGTGAGATATGCATAAATCACACACTGTTTTAAATATTCTGTCGGGTCATGGCAAATGAAAGTTAACAGTCTAAGCAGGGTAACAACCTGTGTGAATTATTCTCATTTTAGAAATGTGTTACTTCTCATAAGCAAAAGCAATACACAGTAATATTTTAGAAGCTAGTGTGTTTACATATGGAAAATTACTTTGAATATTTTACTATTAATGCCATTAAAATAACAAAAAATATATAAAATAACAAAATTGTATAAACTTAAACCATCATGTACTGCTCACTTAAAGTTAATCTTTAAAAAATACTATTTAATAATACTGTTTTAATACAGTTGTTAGTGTTTTTAATTAGACAAAATGTTTTCGAATTGTAATGTCAGCCATTTGTCAGTTATCGGCCATAACATGAAAATAATTATTGTCTTATTAGCATCAGAATTTTAATATTTATGCATATTTTAATACCTAACAAATGGCTCACTACCATTTAAAAATGTGTCTGTAAGATTTTTCTTTTATATTTTTGAACAAAGTCTCTTATGCTCGCCAAGGCTGCATTTATTTAAACAAAAATACAGTAGAAAATACAGTAAAACAGTAATATTGTAAAATATTATTACAATTTTAAATAAGTCTATTATCTATGTTAATATACTTTTAAATTTAATTTATTCCTGTGATGGCAAAGGTGAATTTTCAGCAGCTATTGCTTTTTCAGTGTCACATGATCCTTCATTTTTTTTATCAATATTTATCATTTCTATTAATGTTGAAAACAGTTAACTGCTTAATATTTTTGTAGAAACCGTCATACATTTTTTACGATTCTTTGATTAATAGAAAGTTCAAAAGAAGAACACAGTAACATTATTAATGTCTTTACTGTCACCTCTGATCAATTTAATGCATCCTTGCTAAATGAAAGTATTAATTTCTTTAAAAAAAAATTTTTTACTGTTTCCAAACTTTTGAACTTTAGTATACTTACAGTTGCCTCTGAATATGAAGCTGGGTTAGAAGAAAGTATTTTAAAACTGAAATATTACACGCTTCACTTCAAACAAAAAAGAAATGAGCATAAATGTACTAAAATTTATAAAAAATTAAATCTGAGTCCTTTTGAGCATTGCGGGAAGCAGCTGTTCTTTGAAGCAGCTGTGGATTGTAGAATCATTTGTAAAATTCTAGATGTTCGCCACTCCCGAGGCGTCGTCTCATTTCCCTGACTCAGAAGCAGGTGCCCGGCGTTTGGCTGGTAGCCACCGTTCTTCAGAGGAGATGAAGGTCAGAACGGAGGGATGAGGAAGACGAAGAACAAGCTCCTATCAGGCTGCTGTTCTCTGTGATAAGCTGTGAGCTGAGCTGGGGGAAGGGAGAGAGAGAGAGAAATCAGGGAGGAAGATGTGTTCAATCCGCAGGTGCAGGCAGATAGTATTCTTAACCGTCTTATTAAAAAACATTGACCTTCACAGGGCACCTCAGAACCGGACCCAGGATCACAGTAATGACTCAGAAAGCTCAGATGGAGAGTGAAGTTTCATCTCAGGAATATCTAAAACCGGAGCTGTAAAGATACGCTGAAATTTTAAAAAGGCTTTATTTATTTAGGGGTGAAGTGCTGAGGGTGCAATCTAGCACTGATTTAGTGACGGGTAACAGAAAGAGTTCCAAGACCCCTGGAGTTAAATAGAGGTTAAGAACGTAGTTAAAGGACACAACAGCAGTGCTCAACCCTTCAGTGCTTAATCAATATTTTGTGGTGTGATTATGGGGAGTCACTAGCTTCATATAACCTGACAGAGTTTCATACACCACTCTTTAAGATTTAAAGAAGCCATATTATGCCCTTTTACAAAGTCTTAAGTTTGTTTTTGGGGTCTACTAGAATAAAAAACACATTATTTTTCACATATTTTACATTGTTGCTGCACTTCTTTTTCCAATCTGTCAGTAACGCTCTGTTTGGTTACGGTCTCTATGAAGCCCCTCTTTCCGAAAAGTGCAATGCTCTGATTGGTTGGCTGGACCAGTGTGTTGTGATTTGTTTGCTGCTTCAAACGTGTTTCGGTCACACTTGCTGCGTCCCAATGTTCACTTTCACATTGTTGTTGCAGATGAAATATATCACGGATAACGTTAAATAAATATTTTTTATCAGATTAAATGTTGATTATTAGTCACTCAAACCCCTTTATCTAAACATCTCTTCTTAACCGTCGGTCACATCCATACGGCATGTTTGTAGTTTTTAACACTTTTAATTTGTGTTTGTAGTTCTGAACTGAATCCTTCTCCAAAGTGCAATGGGTTGTGGGCAATATTAGCTGTTAGAGTGTGTACGGACTTCGAAAATCTACTAGAAATGTTAGACCATCCGGGGACTTTAGGCATATTCTTTTCAACATACTATGGTTTGGGACACACTTATTCTAATCTCACATACTATTTTGGATGAATAGTATGCACATTGGGACGCAGGGACTACTAACGCAGCACAACTAGGCTCTCCAATTTTTTTGCGCATGCCTTGGGTGGGAATTGTTTAAATGAGGAAAATTGTAACGTGTATGTTCCTGAAAGAAAACTCAAGAATGCAATCGAGACGTTTCAGGGAGTTCAATGTGTGTGTGTTTGTGTGTGTCAATCGGTTCGTATAGTTCTTTTTAAATCGGTAGGATCAACAAAAGGATCTGTTGTTGAATCTTCAAATATTTCTACTTTTGTGTTCGATGAAAACAAATGCAGCTTTGGATTGACAATGAGGGAGAGCAAATGTGACCCTGGAACCATTTATACATTTTCAGATTTATACATCATCTGAAAGCTTAATAAATAAACTTTCCATTGATGTATGGTTTGTTAGGATATGACAATATTTGGCCGAGATACATCTATATGAATAACTGGAATCTGAGGGTGCAAAAAAATCAGAATATTGAGAAAATCGCCTTTAAAGTTGATCAAATGAAGTCCTTAGCAAGACATATCCACTCACAAAAATGCGTGTTTGATATATTTACGGTAGGAAATTTACAAAATATCTTCATGGAACATGATCTTTACTTAATATCCTAATGATTTTTGGCATAAAAGAAAAATCAATAATTTTGACCCATACAATGTATTGTTGGCTATTGCTACAAATATACCCGTGCGACTTATGACTGGTTTTGTGGTCCATGGTCACAAATAATAATAGAATTTTTATTGTCAGGAGGTGAGTAAATCATTTGAACTGATTTGTTGAATCAGACTCAGTTGAACACAGGACTCATCATTCTCAATTATGAACTGAATCAGTCAGATGACTCACTTCCTCAGTAAGTTAGCTTTGATAACTTGCTCATTCTCTAAACCACAGGTTTAAATTGCAAAAATGTTAAAAAGTAAAAAATGCACAAAACTAAAAACTGAATCCTTTTAGAAACATTTACCTGACCATCACTCGTGTGTTTAATGTGAGTATATATCTCTGTCTGCAGTACCTGGTCAGTGTTCCACTCAGGATGTTCAGACTGTGGGCATTTATGGGCATGATGGCACAGGTATACATTTTTAATCTTTACATACAAATTTGCATTTATGTTCATGCATTCGTGCATAAAGAAACTATATATTATGTTTGTGATAATCATCTAAGCAGGTAGCTGAGCTATAAAATGAATTCAGTTTTTTTTCTGTCAATACTAGTACCTTTTTCAGTTTAAAATAATATAAAAATATCTTTATTTCAGCTTCCATTGGCATGGTTTGTGGCCAGGTTTCTTCGGGGTAACTATGGAAATGCTGCTGTGTGGCTCTCACTCATTATTGGTCAACCTATCGCAGTTCTGATGTATGTTCATGACTACTATGTCACCCACTACCAGGACGACCCGACAGTCACTGAAGCTCTGTAATCACACTGTAAAGCCTGATCGACTGAGTTTGATTGTGGACTTGGCTAAGCAGCTACACTTTGAAATATTGCTGTAAGACTATAGGCTACATACTGCAGAGGTACCAGTTTGGAGTACATTGATATAGTTGAAGATTCCCGGCCCAGTCAGATTTCCACGAAGTCTTCAAATAAATTCAAAGCTCTAAGCTATGTTTAAACCTTTAAGAACCACTAAAACAGCCAGTCTATGCAAATCTTGCCTAGAACTCCCAATAGAAATGCATAGGAGTCTGAATGTTACTCTACAGATGTCAAGTGCTCATTTTAACTACACTAAATTAAACCGGCCATATATGTTGAGGGTATGTTGTATGCATTACTAGTAGGACTTACTCTCGGGTCAGTGTTCTGTCACTTTATAAGCATTTTAACCTTTTCTTACAGTTCAAATATTGTGAAAAATCCTTAAACGGATTTTACTATATGTTGATGTTGTTTTTTAATAAGTGCCAGTCCATAAATATACATAATGCGATACAATATGCAATGAGAGTATGTACAGACAGAAATTTGCAATTTTTTAATTTATAGGCTATATTTTTAAAGCAAGATGCTGACACTTTAATTGACGTGACTTTTTTTTGCAAAGGGATGAGAGAAAAAGTTTGTTTAAAATATGTTATGTCCATATTTTTTAATTCATATTTTATTTGTTAAAATGATATTGAATTGCATTTTTGTGTATCTAAACTGTTCCACAGTACACTGTTGAGATACCATCTGTGCTCCATTATCGGCATTATGGGATCTACTCATCAAAAGTGCGCCACCCTGTGGTGGCTGTTGAGAATAAACAAACCTGCAAATGATACAACTGTGGCACCGTTATTTGTTTTTGTGGAGACATTTATCAAGCGTAATTGTATTCACTGGAGAGAACCGGATGCATTGTAATCTCACGGTGTGTTATTTTTCACAGATCAGGCCCTTCCAGTGCAATTTGTCCTCACATGATGAGGGTGCCAGATCCTCACAATCAGAGCAAGTTTGTGATAAATGGCTTTGGAGATAAGTCTTATAATAGCCACGGGTCATATTGTATGAACATCCTATCGTGTGTGCCGCAGTGCAACAGACGCAATTCAAGAGCTTTTGCTCTAATAGGCTGATAGTGCTTTGCCGTGCTGTGATCTGTTTAGTATACATTGCCATACGTACGAAAGATTGGAACAGCCGAAGAATGATTACGGTGCAGAAAAATCAATGCTGGATATGTCACTGTTTATTTAGTTAAACAACTAGTATCAAGTTTAAAATATTCCCACGTTAGACTAACGTTTACTACAATAAACATAGGTTTTGCAGGTATGCTATCATTCAAGAGTTTGGGGTAGTGTAGAAATAAAATGCTGCCGTCATGTGCTATCGGAAATATCCTACTTCCCACTCTGAAGTCCTGGAGCTTGTCACTTCAAGTGCTTTATTGTCAGAATTAATTGGAATGATGGAGAGCACCAAGTTTATTCTTGCTTATTTCCTAAAGAAATCTTATTAAAGCCAAAATCTAAAGATATGTAATTTTGAAAAAAATGTAGCATTTGTTGACAATCAAATAAACATTCATAGCGCTATAGTCAGCTTGCTATCAGTTTCGCTGTGTATAAAACATACAATACACTTCAAATGATTACTCTTATAGTAAATATGCACTACTTTAACGACAAGATTTAGCTGTAGTGGAAAAAACAAATAAAGCATAGGCCAGCCTGTCACTGCAGCAATCGTTCTACCCTCCGCCCTATTAGACTCACTTCGACATCAAGATTCAGTGTATGAATCTCAATAACTGACATGTTTCATGCTGCAGTGCATTCTTTATGCATCATACGAAACTCATGGCTCCTAGAATGCACTGCAGCATGAAGCATATAACCATTTTTGAGATTCATATGCTGATTCTTCTTGATGTCTAAGTGAGTCTAATAGATACAGGAATTCAAAATGTTTAGTGTACAGTTTGTTTTCAAAATCCTTCAGATATCTGGTGAAAACACTGCTGAATCACATGCTGTAGAATCGCAGGGCTATAATAATCAAAAATATAAAATTAATAACACATCACCCATATGTTAACTTTAAATATACATGAGATTTGACTACACACTCGCAAAATGTTTTTATTAACCAACGTTTTGGCACAAAGCCTTTGTCAAAGTTAACTTTAGACACTGGATGAGATCAGTGAATCAGGCCACTATGATGATTGACACCATCAATAACTATAGCCAAACCACCTGATCTCATTTTCTCTTGGCTTTTTTCGTAATGAATGTGTTTAAAAGCACACCGTTACAGCAGCCAGAGAAAATCTAATAATAAAAAGGTCAAGAGCCCAATGAAAGCAAACACTGATAACCATAATGGTGACTTCAAGCGAAACATTGTCAATAAAACATCAACATCTAAACTTCTGTTAATTCCCAATAAGAACTTCTGTAGACATATGATTGAAATAAAGTCAATCTGGTTGGTAAGTGAAGCTGGTAATGCTATTTGTGGAGTTGTCCACGTCCACGTTAATGTTATCACTAAATATTTTTAGAATGCTAAGCTTTTAGGAAAACGTTCTTGGAACAAAAATAAAGCTTGCCACTGAAAACATTAAGAGCAAAAAAAAAAAATAATTCTAGTTGTGTTGAGAGGGCGTTCATGTCCAATTTTCAACTAAGAAACTTGTATTTATGATAATTCCAATAGCACGTGAAGGAAGAATTAATATTTGTTAACAAACAATGCTACGGCATGGTGATGCTGGTTGGATTGTTCATATCTATTTTTGTCAATGTTTATTCATGTCTGGTAAGATGACTTAAGGTGCATGGGTCATTTGCAGGGCACTGATGGAACTGTCAATTCTTTTGCTGCAACTGCACCAGAAGAGAAACAGAGACATTGGACATTGATGGATTATCCAACAAGGAGGAGATGACGTTTTTTCCGCTCTGAAAAAGGTACCCAGTGTTCAGCTATATGTTATACGGTATATTTCAGCACTCAGCAGATAATTGGCCTGTATTCAAGCTGTTCACTCCCAGTGTAATTCTGCCAGGAAGCCAAAACGATGATTAAAAAATAAAGCACTAGTTTTAAACCACCCAAATTCTTTCATCTTTCTGTAACCACGCAACTGAGACACTATTACATGAAACGTCCTTTAATAAGAGTGTTTATCTTTGTTTTTGGACCCATTCAGTGCCTATTATCTTTAAAGGGGCTATTATGTTTAAAGATAAATGTGGTGTAGTAAATGAAAAGATGTCTGCAGTGTTTCATTTTCAATGGAAACCTCGTTTTACCAATGGGCACCTCATTTCTATTTTAAATGCTTTGACTGGGCACAGGTAGTTGTCACACTTTTTACTCCAGTGATTTTTCTTCTGTAAGGCTGGAAGCTATGCTATTTTGAACCAAAAGAAGTTGAAGAATGATGTGCGTAATTTTTTTTTTTTTTTTAATCTGACTCCAATATAACTAATCTCTAGTTATATTAAATAAGACTCCATTATAGTTGTTGTTATTCTTTAACCTCTTGTTCTTTAAAGGTAAAACCCTTTCTTAGAACTGATAAGAAAACGTAGGATTTAACTTGAAATTTTAGAGAACAAAAGTTATAATCACTTTTTCAGTGGTACAAGGATACATTCTCAAACCCTTTAAAGCAGGTAGAGTTATTTATTAAGTTACATGTTTAAATATATGGAACAACATATTGCTTAGAAAAACTTAACAGTTAATGCACTGCTGTGCAGTAGAGAAAGAGTAACTGCCTTTCTTGTGAGCTTATACACACCGGTGTGTGGAGCAGCCTTTCAAGATCAGCAGTTACCGTTACTTCTTATACCCTGAGTGAAGCATTGTTAAACAAGAGTGGAATACCAACACCAAAACCAAAATGGCAAACCTGAAGGCAAATGGGTGGTGATCAATAGGGGGAGAAATTAAAATTTTTCTTAATGTGTGTTTAAGCAATAGTACCTATACTGTACATTAGAATACTTTAATGTCTATTAAGTTCACCACAGTTGAATTCAGTTAATAAGCTGTCAGATGACACCAAACATGATATAGTTACATGTTAGAACACACAAATAGGTAAATAGTATGTAGTTAGAAGCGTTCTGTGCAGCAAATGGAACAGATGTGCATTGGGGGTGCAAGCTACTCTGCCTCCTGAAACAGAACCATCCTGTGCCTGGATTGTCCCAACAGTCCTTAATTAGCATATTGATAAGTCCCTTGTATCAGATATGCATTAACACACTGTGATGACGAAGGGCACTGTCCCACGTTTAATTCACACGTATACCTTTAAAGGGACTACTGATGTACTAAGACTGTAAAGAGTTCCACCCATGTTTACTCAGCCTTACTCAGCATTCCAGTGTAGGTTTATTTTTAAGTCAATTTCTGTATAAGCACATTAAAGTCACAAAAAGCTGAATTGGATGTTTCTACTGTTATTACCCAGGAAAAAAAAAATCTAAGCGTTTGTCACATTTTTATGGAGGAAGTTGTCACGATGAAACCTGCCACTGAACAGCGACAAGTTTTTCAGCTAAATTTAAACAGTAAAATAGTTATCAAATGAAACTATTTATGAAACAGAAACAATTTAAAGGGTAACAAACACATCAAACCATTGTTTTAGCTAACAAATTCTACAATTAATATACACAGATGAGCCAAAACATTATGACCATCTGCCTAATATGCTGTTGGTCCCCCTTGTGCTGCCAATATAGCGCCGACCTGCTGAGGCATGAACTCTACAAGACCCCTGAAGGTGTCCTGTGCATGGTATCTGGCACAACAACGCTAGCAGATCCTTCAAGTCCTGTAGATTTTGAT
Organism: Anabarilius grahami; assembly: GCA_003731715.1. Classification (NCBI taxonomy): domain Eukaryota; kingdom Metazoa; phylum Chordata; class Actinopteri; order Cypriniformes; family Xenocyprididae; genus Anabarilius; species Anabarilius grahami. The sequence continues at coordinate 3,502,155 of RJVU01062584.1, read as the reverse complement.
GTGGAGCTGCCGTGGTCCAGCACATCCCACAGATGCTCGACTGGATTAAGATCTGGGGAATTTGGAGGCCAGGGCAACACCTTGAACTCTTCATCATGGTCCTCAAACCATTCCTGAGCAATATGTCCAGTGTAGCAGGGCCACTTCCACCAGGGAACACCATTGTCATGAAGAGGTGTACCTGGTCTGCAACAATTTTTATGTAGGTAGTACGTATCAAATTTACGTCCACATGAATGGTCAGACCCAGGGTTTCCCAGCAGAACATTGCCCAAAGCATGCACACTCTCTCCACTGGCTTGTCGGTATCCCACGGTGAAACCTGATGCCATCACTTCCCCAGGTAAATGGCACACATGTACATGGCCGTCCACGTGATGTAAAAGAAATGGGACTCATCGGACCAGGCGACATTATTCCACTGCTTCTAGGTCCAGTTCCGATGCTTGCGTAGACACTATAGGCACTTTTGTTGGTGGACAGGGGCTAAAGGCTCTAGAAGGCCTTTATTAACACCCCAGAGCCGTGTGGAGTACACGTTTATGATGGATGGATGTGGATGGAAGCACTTTCTTCAGGTCATGCTAGATGGTATTATTTAAATTTCAAATTAGGTTTTTGTGTAATTGGCCTTTTTTCTCAAAATGTTTTAGCAGTTGAGATATAACCTTAGTGACAACTAGTCCTGGAGGTGAGAAGTATTTGTCTAGAGCAATAGAAATGGCAAATGTTGCCTTTTTTTATTTTTTTTTATTATAATTTATTTTTAAAAACTGAATCTTGATAGTGACAAAATGTAATGGTTGACAGCTGAACACAGTTATTCAGTTACCACCAGGGCTCAGAATCCTATAGAATAATGTATGACTTTCAAGAGTTTATGGGCATATTGTAAATGCCACATATAGTATGATTCACATACATTCAGTGCTATTAAACATTGTTGAGACAAAGGACAGCACACAGTTCCACTGATTTAAACTCACTCTCTGTCACATTTGAACTTAACTTACAGACTTCATATCTTTGGTTGGAGAAATATCGGAAACATCAGGACGGAGACCTGGCAGATGGTGATGGATGAGTTTCCAGACAGGAAATGTGGAAAAAGTGTCGACACGTCCAGCAGTATTAATACATCCTGTTCTTTTATTTTAGCTGTCTTGCTGGCGTTATGACACCTTTAAAAAAAAAACTTTAAGAGGACTTATGCAGTTTATGACATTTTATCAAGTTTATCAACTTATAACTTTGCATTATATGCAGTATTTATTCTCAGTATTAAATTTAAGGCAACATTTTCTTTCAAATAATCCTAATATTGTATTTAATGTACATTGAATTTTATTTCAGTAAACCAAACAATCAAAATGAAGAGCATCAAATCCCAGAATCCACTGTTTATAATGTCAGGGTTTATCCAAACTAACTCGAACTTCCTGTGAGCCAGAGGATGAAGGGAGGGAAGGAAACAACAAGAGTGAAACAGAGAGGGACAGAAAAAGAGACATGCAGCACAGACAAGGTGGAGAGACTTTCTCCTTTTTGTCCATTCAAAGTGAAGATGTTCAACATGTTTATAGCACAGGGGATTTGGTTTTCATCATTTAAGGTTCTTTAAGAGGTTTAAGGGGTGTTTTAGGGTCTAATTTGAGTGTCAGATCTGTGGCCTTCATTACAACATTTCTGTTTCACACTCCAAGATCAACTTCTCATCCTTCTATATGTGCAGGTAAGCCATTACATTTTGTTGTGTGTGATTACTGTGAGATGATGCACATTTTTGTTGTGCTTTTATTAATTAATACTAAAGTTTTATGTCATGCCATTATTTACCATGTCAACCTTGAAGTTTTCATCTTAAATATTTGGTCAACAGTTTTTTTAAGTGATCAAAATAATCCACAGTTTAGTCATTTTAATACATTTATTTAACCATTTAAAAACTTAGTTATTAGTGCAATGTAGATACATCAAAATCCAAAATGTGCAAGAGGTAGAATGTGCAAAAATACCAAGAGGCATAATAAGAAACATTGTAAATATGTATTATAATATATATTATAAATATATATTTTTAGATATATTATATTATATTATATTATATAGTCACTTTGTTTATGATGCTGATGGCAAAATTTAGTTTGAATTATATATATTATAATATAATATTACTTGTAATTAGAGTAAACTACTTTTTATAATACTCATAATCAGACTACAGTTACTTTTTTATGGATTTCATGATTACTTATTATTTACACAATGGCAGTAAGTTGTTCACAATTCATTGATTCTCCTTATTTTTAACGTTTATATCTTTTTTTATAATAAACCTGCCACTTATATATGTTCATGATTCTTCTAGTTTTTCTGGCGGTGAGTGGGAAATATAGATGAAATATAGACGAATATATATGAAATATAGATTAAATGTATATATATATATATGAAATAATATATATGAAATATAGATTAAATATTTGATGTAGCAGTGATATTGCTGTAAGTTTCATGTTTTTCAATATTTGTTTTTGTAATGCTGCTGTTTTCTAAATTTACTTAATTTTAAGTAAATATGTTTTAAAATCATAAGATGTGATTTTGTTTTATTCAGTGTTACTATCAGCAAACACTAACAGGTACATTAGTGTTAGTATTTTGAAGTATTAACTGTCCATACATTGCACTTTAAAAAGAATCTGTTGAGGCTCTTGTTTGTGAATAGAATATATTTTTTGGAATATATATTTTCTTTGTATCTGTCAAAATAGTACAAGATTATCCTACAATATATGTGACATCAAATAAGGGTTAGCACAAAAGTAATCTAAATGTAATCCAAAAGTAGTCAGATTACGTTACTAAAAATGTGTAATCTAAGAGATTATATTACTGATTACAAATTGTGTCATGTAATTTGTAATCAGTAACTGATTACAATTCATAAGTAATCTACCCAGCTCTATATATATATATATATATATATATATTATTTTATATTTTATATTTGCAGTTGTTTTAAGGATTTTCCCCAAATGTTCCCAAATTTTATACATGTTTTTTTGTCACAATTTAATGTGCCGGAGCCGTATTTTGCTACAGCGAGGGATCATCTTCGAGCCAAAGACAACCAGCCTACATCAAAAGCTCTGACGGCGACTCACACAGAGATATTTATTTGGACAGCATTAATGCATCACTGTCTCTCAGAAAGGACCATTAGTTTTGTTGTTGTCTTGGAGAATGGCATTCTTTCTTTATATCGGAGAGTCTGCTTTTCGATGACGATTAGCTGTAATATACTTCCCTAGACAGAAGGAATAGTTCTATGGAGGTCATCACCTCTCTCACAAACAGTTGATTGGCTTGTCAATCTTCTGCCTTTTTATACTTTCAGGTAGATTTTTACTGTCTGTGTGAAACTGCCATAAAATCAGTGTTTTAAAGAATATTTGTCAAACGTTATTCATTTTAGAAGAGTTTAGCTTAATTTGAATCAGGCAACAGTGCTTGACGTTGTTCAAATATTTAAATTAATTCTGTGGAGTTTCATCTCTGATGTCTAAACAACTTTATTTTGGTCAATAAATATTGTATATTGTTCTGTCTTTTCAATTAAGATGTAAATTGAGCAAAGGCCTAAGTAAATAAACATGAAAAAAGAGTCAGAAGTCTGATGCCTTCAGATGCTGCTCAGAATTCATTTGCGTAATAGTGGGATAGACGTCTATTCCCACGAATCTCAGTATCCAAACAAATCCTTCCCATTAGTCTTAATTATAAACACATCTCATTCTGAACTATGCCAGACCGTAGGCACCTCTTCGTCAGAGGCTTCCAGGCTGTTTGTTTATCAGGCTCATTCTTCCTGCGATGGAAGGAAAGCATATTTGTTTTTGCAGGCTATTTTCCATGATGCCACATTGTACCATGTGACATTGGTTTGAGATGTAGACACACGCAGTCTTAAAACTGTCAATTATTTTTATGTCCTGACATACCAAACCTGTAGGTAAAACATGACATGAGAAACTGACAGTATGTTTGAAATAGCCTATATTATAGCATACTGTCTACTGCAAGAGTATATACTGTATATACAGTAGACAGTTTGCAACTATAAATGTTTTATATAGTACATAAAAATTAAATATCCATCTAAGTCACTTAACTAGTTTGTAGTCCTGCAAAATTACAATCTTACAGTCTTATTAACAAAAGACTATTTATTTTTTATTTACTTATATTGTGCTACATATTGTGTTGTACCAACTTTATTTATTTCATTTGTTTGTTTATTTATACTTTTTTTTTTTTCAATTATTTATTATCAGCATTGAGACTGCTCTTGTCCAGGTCACAAATGACCTTCTCAATTTTGCTGACACGGGTTCTTGCGACATTTTAGTTCTGTTAGACATTAGTGCTGCTTTTGACACTGTCATTCCATCCTCCTTAAAAGGATGTGTGGGTGGTAAGGCATCTCTGGTGACGTGTTTTATTGGTTTAAATCCTATCTCTCTGATCGTTTCCAGTATGTTTGTTTGGGGAAAAATAAATCTGAACTAACATTGGCACAGCAGGGTGTCCCACAGGGGTCTGTGTTAGGGCCCAATCTGTTTAGGATATGTATATTGCCTCTTGGAGAGATCATTCGAAAGTTTGGTCTGGGGTTTCATTAGCTGCGTTTCCATTACCCTTTAAATTACGCAAATTAAAATTGCAAATTAAAAATACACTCAATGGAAACATGTCAATTTCGCAAAAACTCCCATATATCGCAAAAAAAACTTTTTGAGGTGGTTTTTCAGTCAATTAAATAAAGGAATATTTCACAAAACTGCAATGGAAAGAGTTTTTTTTCGCATGTACAGGTCACCTGCCGTATCTAAAATTCGATCATTCTTTAAAGAGGGTGCGGTACGTTTGGACAGAAGACAAGAGTTCTTCATTAAACTCATAAAAGACAAAAGTATTACAGGACTACTGGATTCTAAACAACAAAGAAATTAATTTATCAAGACCTCGAAGCAGATATGAGGGAGAAACACCCAGAAACACCTCATATGTGGCCGCTCCCAAGTATAAGGGGCTTTCCTTCCAATAAATGCTTGGATAAGATGCCTACATCTCCTTTGATTAAAAATATTGGCTAGTGCAGTGGCTGGGATATACGTAAACCTACCAACATCTGTTGCCATGATTTTTGTAATGACTTATCGCAAGAGTAAAAAAAGACATTTTAGTTAATGGAAACGCCGTCATTTCGCAAAAAATGTTTTTATCGATATTTAGAAAATATCGCAAACGTTTTGCGCAAATCTGTGATGGAAACGCGGCTATTGTTATGCTGACAATACACAGATTTATGTCTGTACGCTTGCTGACCTTTGCCGGTAGAGGTCGCTTATTCCAAACAAAGGAGTAGCTTGATGACGCCTTGATTTCGCGGAATCATGGGAGGTGTTGTCTTCACGTCTACAGCCGGTGGAAAAGAATCGGGACAGGACTCGGGTAGAAATCATGTTCATGGATGAGATTATTATCGTTACTGTAGTATGAAGCAGAGCAGGGCCGAGTGCTGTGCGAGTAGAAACGAGGCCGCTGGAGCGATTGCTAATGAGAGACGAGCGCGACACACACCTCGAGAACAGCTGAACTTTTATTATGCCACAGTTGTCGCTTCTTCTGGTCAAGCAGCACTGTTTTATCATATTAGATACATTTATTTGTTGAAAGTTATTAGAGTGCTACTCTGCGTTTGCTCGGCAGCTACTATGAGACACTTGTTGCACACTGCAGTAAGCTAGATCGATATTAGGCATGGCTGTAAATCAAGAAAACAAGATTTAAACAATAAGACTTACTGTGTTGAACTATATAACATGATTAGTTTTCTGTCAATGAATGTATCCATCCATTTGGCGATTCATATCGCAGATGAATCGCCTTCGATAATGAACGCGATATTGCGTGGCTTGTCAGTGAACTACGGCTCTGTCTATTAAATGCCGCTCCATTTGAAAGCAGGTGATGGCGATTTAGTGTTAATCAGGGAACCGGCTTTACTGACGAAATGCGCGTGACAATCGCATGCGATATATCGCCCAGCCCTAATCCAAACAGTTGCTCACCTGTCTAATAAAACACATAATATATTAAAGTGTCTTTGGTGTTTCCATGGTTACTACAAAATAAAACCGGAAACTGAGGGTAACGCGGGTATGATGTCATTTATAGGCGACACACGGACACGGACACGGCCCGTGTCCTGGTTTAAATTGCTAATTTCTCTGGATTTAAACATTCTTGGAAACATTTGGGATAGTTTAAATACGCAAGTCAACAAAATATAAAACATTGTTCTAGTGGTTTTTGGATATTTTATTCCAAAAATCATACATATTGTGCCTTTACCTCTACAATTATAGTTTTTTCTTAAACTCAACGAGTCAAAAACTGAAATTGTACTATTTTTCTTTGAATCTACAAATAAATGGCTTTTAAAAATTACAAATCATCAAAATCGCATCTTATGTAATTGCAATTTTTTCCTTCTCTTTGTTTTTTTGTGCAGATCCAGCCAGCAAACCACAAAGATGACCCTTACAGAGGGTTCATCGAATGTGAGCCTCACATCAACATCAGCTCCTCCCCTAACAACCAATACTTCTCCACCATACCGTGAACCTTATTTACACAGACTGGCCCACCTGGATGAGGGTCTCTATAATGACTTTTACAGCTTGTGGATAGCTCTGGTGGTCATCAACACACTTATCTTTATGGTAGGGATGACCCTGAACAGTCTGGCTTTGTATGTCTTCTGCTTCAGGACCAAGCCAAAGACTACATCAGTCATCTACACCATTAACCTGGTTGTGACGGATCTGTTGGTTAACCTTTCCCTCCCCACTCGTATCATATTGTACTACAGTGGAGGAAAGTGCCTCAACTGTTCCTACATGCACATATTCAGCTACTTTGTCAACATGTACTGTAGCATCCTCTTCCTCACCAGCATCTGCGTTGATCGCTACCTGGCCATCGTGCAGGCGGAGGCCTCACGGAAGTGGAGGAACCCCGGTGTGGCCAAAGCAGTGTGCGTCTGCATTTGGCTGTTTGCCATCATCGTGACCTACTCACTTCTCACAACGGCCTTCAAGCACTCAGGCTGCTGCCTCTCCAAACTTTTCGCACTGACCGTATTTGAGTTCTTCCTGCCGATGGTGATCATCGTAGTGTTTACTATTCGAATCATGTGCGCCCTTTCCAGCCCGGGCCTCATGCAGCAGAGCCTAGACAGACGCATGAAAGCTGTACAGCTGCTGTCGACCGTGCTGGTTATCTTCACTGTCTGCTTCACGCCGTTTCACATCCGTCAAGTTCTGTTTTACTTCCATCCTGATCTGCCTCATCATGTGATTGTGTACCATGTGACTGTCACCCTCAGCAGCCTGAACAGCTGCTTGGATCCTGTGGTCTACTGTTTCGTCACCACTAACTTTCAGTCTACCATGAAGAGTTTTTTCAGGAAGATGGAAAGAGAGCAGACGAGTGGAGACATTATCAGCATGCAGAAGAGCTCAAAGGCTTCAGGCACAGTGATTGCTATAGCTAATAGTATAAGGATAAACATGAGCCCTGTCCAGCAGGGAAGCCGACCCGCATAAGGAAGCGTACATGTGTCCTGTACAGTATTCAGATGGTTTCCATTACCATGTCACATACTAAGGCAAAACCACTGGCACTGATGAGACTTTGTTTCTCTGTGTACTGTAAATACCTTAATGTAGAGATTTTATGAGCTTGCATTTCATTTCACATGTGACACTGTAGATTTACATGAAGATATATATTATTGGCTATCATATTGTTACTGTACTGAAGCCAAAACTAATTATTAAAACATTATCTGGAAAATATTGTCTTTATATTTACTGTATCTTTTTTCTTACCACTATTACAGCGCACTACTGTTCAAAAGTTTGGGGTCGGTAAGATTTTTTTTAATTGCTTTCAAAAGAATTCTCTTTGATTTGAACAAAAATACAATAAATTAAAATAACTGATAAAAATAAAATAAATAAATAAATACTGGCCCAAAACTTTTGAACAGTAGTGTATACCTGTAGAGAAACTTTTTTGTTTTTACTTTAAAAATGTCGATGGACTTCCTAGAACAGGCTGAAAATATACATAATAAATACATTAATTTACAACAAAAAAAGAGTTTTGTGTCATAAAATAATTTTTAGAACTTCTGTAGAAATGTCAAATAATAACTAGATTTGATGCTTGGCAGCAAATGCATAGTGTTAACATTTTAGCTAAGCTTTTGTTTTATGCTTTAGGCCAAATGGAATGATTTTGATGAGGAAATAAAACTATTCTTTTATGTAACGTTTACCTGAATTCCAAAATAAAAACAGGATGAAATTATCTATAAAACAATGCTTGAATAGAGTTTCTTCAGCAATTCAGGCTGAACTAATTGCAGTAGCCAAGTACTTAGTGTAGTATTTTATTTAAACTCTAATAACACTTATCTAATCTGTCAAATGAGGTTATCAACCTGTTTTATTTTGTTGCATTATAGTATTCAATTAGTATAATCAAATATCTTTAAGAGACATCAGTTATGTCTTTATGACATAATTAAATCGGAATGACATAAGTAATGACTTGATGGCTTTTAGGTTTGAGTTCACAGATTTTGACAGCGAGATTACATCACTGCTGACGTGGGGGATTTGTAGAGTGTAACGACTGGCAACCTTGAGCAGACAAAAGATGCAGTACATCCGCGACCTGAGAGCAGGTACATTTTCCTCTTTAACATCTTAGTCCATTTACTTGTGGATGCTGAGATTCTTTCTTTATCAATAAATGAAGATTTCTTTTAAGAATGGGACCGCTCGTCGAGCTCGGGAGGTGAAGGTATCCTCTAAATTTACTGTAGAAGCAAGTTAATTTAGCAGGCTAGCAGTCCGGGCTAACAGACTTATAAGCATTAATCAGACTGATGATTCCTATAAAGTTAAGCGAAATCCCCAATGTATAATAATTGCAACTCGCTCGCTCATATTCCCAGTCAGATCACTTCACCCTTGCAGGAAATACAGTTGGTAACATCGTGTGTAGCTATAATGTAACATATCCACAAAGATCAGATGCAACAGTCTGATGATCTGGCAATCCTTTGAATCAAGACAAAAATCATAGGTAACGTGATTATGGTGATGTTTGTAGCGTTTAAATAAATAATTATTTCATCCAGCGAGGTTGTTTATGTGTCTAATATTGATATCTCACGTTGTTAACTGAAAATGACTGTTTAATATAAGGTTTCCAGGCGTACTTCCAATAACAAACAGGAAACCGTACATGTTTAGGCATGATCTGAGCTCCATCACAGGCTTCTTAAACGGGTGTTGCACGTGATTCAGCGCAAGGCACCTCTCCGACACGTCGTCACCCCCTAATAACCGATGCCCTGTCCTCCTTGTCACGATGTAATGTCAGTCTCTGACACAGGTGTCTATTCGCCCACCTGACTCTTGTCACAGCAGGTTTGGGTTGCTCTGGGGCTGAATGTTACCTGCCAGAAGCGTCTGGGTGTAGCCTTATCAGTACAGTGCACAGGGGACGGCCAGATATCACGAGAGTCTCATGTAGTCAGCAAGTAAAACTAGTGACACGTTTTTTAGCTGTGTCACTGTATGTCACTTCAGTTTGCACTGTAGCTCTTCTGGTGTATGCCTTTCTACTTCACTTTATCTGAGACTATTTCTGGGTTAAAGGGGTTTTATCATCGAATGAAACACGTGCTATACTTGAGGAACAAGGTAGGATATGTTTTTGATTATTACATGTGGGAGATGTTCACGGGTCTTGTAGCCAAATTTGTAACAGATACATTTATGTTAAAATGTATTATAATGTCGCTTATTTAATCCTATATATATATGAAGACTTCAGATGCAAAAGCCTCTAAGTGCCGTCTGAAATTCTTCTAAAATGAGCATTTTTTATCAAGCTCGTATGTTTATGTTCAGTTATTTCACTTTAATGGCAATGAAAAGGACCTATTAATTGCCATTAAAGTGAAATTACTGAACCTAAACATACGAGCTTGATAAAAATGCT
>RJVU01062584.1:3480828-3491917 GCA_003731715.1 Anabarilius grahami | reverse complement strand
AGTAAATATAAATAGTTTATATTGTATATGTAAATTATTTAGTAAAAATAATTAAAATAACATTAAAAATACTGTAATTTTTAATAAATGGCTTGTCATATCAGCTGCTGCTCATCCACCAGTAGTTTTTAGGTAAAACTCTTATGTAAATGACTTTAGTATTTGCACATATGCTGTAATAATTTATATCCCTACAGCAACTTGGTGAAGCAGGATTGTGTAATGCTAACTTATAAATGACCTTTGGAACTTTACACACTTGCTGCCTTTACCATATGACTGTAGAAGGTATACATAAACGTAAAAGTACATATTCTTTTTGAATAAGTGGTTAGCCTACGCTGTAACTACATTGTTAAACATTGTTTTAGAGGCTTTGCTTGGATAAATGGATATTCGTCAACAAACGCGTTCGCGTGAGAATGTAACCATAGCAACAGTGGAGCGCTTTCTGGTATCATCGGTAAATCGACAAAAGATGGCACACTTATTTTACATTTTATCTATTTATATATTTGTATTGCTATCGTTATCTTGTTTAAAAAGTCTTTAAGATATTAAACCTGTTGTTTGGGGCTCCAAAAAAAAAAGTTTGATCAGATGCACCATCTAAAATTACCAGTGGAAATTCATTTAAAAATATGTATGTTTTTGTATATAATTTGTGTATACATAATTTTATTAAGTGTAATAGGCTAATTTATGTTATATGTGTAATAGCAGATGGTGTTTTTGTACTTTCTTGGTTAAAGGAATTTACCCAAAACTGAAAATTCTGTCCTCATTTAAAGTTGCTCCAAACCTGTATACATTTCTTTCTTCTGCTCAATACAAAAGAAGATATTTTGAAGAATATCCGTAACCAAATAGTTTATGGGACCCCATTGACTTGCATAGTAATTTTTTTTCCATAGTGTGGAAGTCAGTGGGGTCCATCAACTGTTTGCTTACCCATATTCTTCAAAATATATTTTTTGGGGTTCAGCAGAAGAAATTCATATAGGTTTGGAACAACTTGAGAGTGAGTAAATGATGACACAATTTTCCGTTTCAGTGCCTATTCCCTATTTTAGTCACTTTATTATTTCTTCTGCCTTTCTCCAGGGATTACAGATATGCCAAATATGTCATGCTTTTGGTAAAACTATGTTTATTGTCGTAATGCCAGGATTTTTCTCCATCTTGTTTTTTACTGACATTTTTCCACTGCCTTGATCTTTCTGGATATCAGTTTTCAATGCCAAGATTTCTCTCTCTCTGTCTCTCATTCACTCTCTCTTTCTCCTTCCCATCTAGATTAATAAGTAATTCCATGGAGGCACACAGAGGAACATCCACCTGTTCTGCTCTCCATGCCCTCCCCCTTTCCCCTTTTTACTTTAAAAAAAACATGACTTGTGAGTTACACCTACAAAGCTCTATATTGACTGGTATTCATTACAACGGTTGGTAGACCTCTCACTAAAATATATGGAACAACATGACCTCTATGTTGACTACGGGTTAGTGTTTTACAATAAGAAAACTGCTGTGGATTATGAAAGATCAACTTGGAGGCCTTAAGCAGAATAGAGTCTGTTCTTGTGAGGGGTAAGTACCACAGGAACCGTTTCTGGATCAAGACCACACTACAATCGTATATGCAGGCCAGCATGGCACCCAAGAACGCTGTCACGGAGTCTGTTACAGTGCTGGACCTGGCAGTCGTGCAAGAGAAGGATCCGAATGGTGGGCAAAACATGGAGAAAGAAGTGGAAATGTCAGAGGACTCGGCCAGTGAGGATTCTGTAAACCACATCCCCAAGCGGTTATGGGTCATGCACGGTGCCGTCATGTTCGGGAGGGAGTTCTGCTACGCCATGGAAACAGCACTGGTCACTCCTGTGCTGTTGCAGCTTGGTTAGTAATCAACCGCTATCCCGACAAACATGTCATTCCAAACCTGTGTGACTTTATTTCTTCTGTGGAACATAAAAGAAGATGTTATGAAAAATGTTGGTGTTTTTGGCTATAAAATGAAAGTCAGTGAGGTACAGTGTTGTTTTGGACCTCACTGACTTTCATTGAATGGGCAAAAACTTTCTTCAAAATATTTTCTTTTGTGTTCCACAAAAGAAATAAACTCAACTTTTCTTCTAAAAGCATTTAGGCTGAATGATAAACATTTTGCATAATTTCCCTGCACTATTTTTATATAACGAGACCATTTAGATCTTTTTAACATTCTTTAGAATTAGATAAAACATTGAAAAGGCTGATGCACCATCTCATGTACACTTTTTAGAAAAAAAACATTTTGCAATCTCAGGTCTGCACTTTGTAACTACCTTATTTTTGTAATTTGTAAATTGAATGTGTCTGGCTTCTGGTGTCATCTGCTTCCAGTTATTTTCAGCTGTACACAGGGTATCCGCGGGTCCTTAAAAAGTCTTAAATATATGTTTCCTAATAAAAGGCCTTAAAAAGTCTTAAATTCAGATTGGATAGCCAATTATGTAGGCTATGTTTTATGTTTTCTAATACGTCTCCGACGGAATGGTCCTGCGCCATCTGCAGGACAAAGCTCAGCAAAGATGTAGGAATATCTGATCTGTACACGGATACACATTTTTAAATAAATAGCTACTGCAAGTGATTTTCGGTGCTGGAAATCCATATATCCTTTGCTGAAACAAACTCGTCATGGAGAGCGCGGCTCATGGTTGCTTAGTAACGGCAGACGCCACAGCAGCGCCCGAGCGCTTTGGAAAGGAGAAAGCGGCGCCGACGCGTTTTCCATGCGTTTTTAGACGCGACATATGAACGGTCCATAAAAGAGTTCAAATGGTTCAACGCGCCAAATGCGAGTAGAATCAGCGCTGAAACGCGTTCGGTAACTTTTTATAAATGGTGGTGGGAATTTAATATAGGCCTATAATTTGCAACGGCTATGATGTAATTATATAAATAATAGTCTGACGCGCTGCATGCTTGCTGTAACAGTGCTGTGTTTTCATTTTCGATTAACTGTAAATGCTACTTTGTTTGTGAGGTTTAAATTTGCATTTGGGAACGCAATATTAGTTATTAGAATCGTATATAATTCTGTTGTTGTTTACAAAGAGAAGTTTCAGTGTCACGTGATTCTTCAGAAATGCTGATTTGCTGCTCAAGAAACATTCACTATTTATATTATTAAGGTTAAAATGCAGTTTTTGCTGCTTAAAATTGTTGTGGAAATCAAATTAAAACATTTGTGGTAATATTTAAAAAATAGAAAAAAATAATACTTTAATTTGTCATACTTTAAAGTGATAAAGTGAGTGAAGAGTGAAGACATTTCAAATGTTACAGAATATTTCTATTTAATAAATACTTCAATAAATAATATGTTTGGTAAATACATGTAATATAATTTCAAATAAATGCTGTTCATTGAACTTCCTATTTTTCAAACAAATATCACCATTTCCACAAAAATATGAAGCAGCACAACTGTTTTCAACATTGATAATCAGAAATGTTTCTTGAGCATCAAATCAAATTGTAATGTGATTTCTGAAGGATCATGTGACACTGAAGACTTCAGTAATGATGTTGAAAATGATCACAGGAATAAATTACATTTTATAAAATATTTTTCATAAAATATAGAAAACTTTTTTTATTTGTAAGAATATTTCACAATGTTGCTGTTTTTACTGTATTTTTGATCAAATAAATTCAGCCCTGGTGAGCAGAAGGGACTTATTTTAAAATCAATAATTGTTTCCAAACATTTCGCAGGTACTTTAATAATAACAATTCTATTAATACATTTAATATATATGTATTAATGTACATTAATTATTTAATATACATATATATATATATATATAATATATGTATATGTGTGTGTGTGTGTGTGTTTCCATCGCAGGTTTTGTCTTAAATTTCATGTAAGGTGGTATTAAAAAGGTCTTAAAAAGTCTTAAATTTAACTTGTTCATATCTGCAGATACCCTGTGTACAAAATAGCTGGTCATGCTGTTTGATATTGCAAACCGGTATTTCTTACCATATTATTTTAATGTATTGTCATAATTATAAACACACTGGTTTGTAGTGCAAATACCTTTTACCTTTTACTGCACTTTGTTATTCTTCTAGTTATTTACCTATAGTGGCTAATGAATCGGAAGTTTTGCACAATTACAGAAATTAGCTTACTTCATTGTTGCTAAATAAGGTATATAGATAGAGTGTTAATGGGTGATTTAGTGTTTAAAAAAACTATTCAAGTTTAAGTTCTATTCATAATCATTGAACAGGGACATTCCTTTGGATTTGGTAAGGATTCCCTATTGTGCCAATGCCAACCCTGTGTCATAGTAGTAAGATGAAGGAATGTTTGTTTCCACAGTAGCATGCAAAAATGGACGAGGTAGCGTTTGCATGGAATTCAGAGAATGTGTGAGTGTGCGCATTTCTCTTTCTCTCGGTTTTCCGTTCATTTTGAATAAGATCAGTGTCAATAGATCCTCTCAGGAAACTGCAGGGTTAATATTACAAAAGGATAGAATTGCTCTGAAGGCCCTCTGATCTCATACCAAAAGCAGTTTTAGTAGATTTAACGGCTGAAAATATCCTGAACATCATCCAGTAAACTCTAAAGGGCTATTTTCCCAGAAGATTTAGCATATCGTAGCCTAAATCACTCTGTAATTGTCCCTTTAATGTGCATGTTGACGCAAAATATATGCATCCTTAAAAACCTAAATAGCTTACTTGATGAAAATAGGTAAAGTAATTGAAATGTTGACCGTAGACAATCAACCAGAGTCTTTTTTTTAGAGTAAAAAGGATAAAATCCTCTCCTGTGATAGATTAAACGCAGTGTGTATTGGCAAAACCATCTATTTAATTTCTGGCCCTCAAGAGTTGTAACACTGAGTGTTATTGCTTTATAATACAGGTTGATTACTTCATTACTTCATGCTACACCTTAACCTGATCTGCAGAGGTTTGAACGTAGTTGAATAGATGGTTGTTCATCTATAAAGCTGAAGAGTTATGATCTGACATGTGACGTGTGTTGTCTGCACTTTCTGTTCTCCCATTCTCAGTCGGCATCCCACTTTACACATGACCTATAGTTTTTTCGCACATTTGGACTTCTTGAAAAAAGGAGAAGTTTGACATTTTTAAAGTTTCACTTGAGTAATCAAGTGTTTGGGTTTTAGGATGTCATCAGTCCTGGCACGAGTTCTGCGTGCCAGACCAGAAAATGTTCGACTCATGGAAAATTCCCTCAGCTTTTATTGCTAAAACTATTTGCTACGAGCCATTACTACCAAATCATATCAGATACCGTTTTCAGTTTTCCCACGTCCTTTTTATTTACTCTGAGTCATCGCATTTGGTATCAATTTTATTGTCAGAGGCAATGTGATTGCTTCATTACTATGACACAGTTTTAGATCTCTTATGTGAAAGGTTTATAGTGTTGTAAAGGGCAGGTTAATGAACTGCAGACATGCTGAAACACGCCTGGTCATCTGTTTCAACTGATGAGAGTTGCTCTAGGTGCCATATTTGTACATTTCAGCGAAGTGGTTATTAAAAATGTTGATCTGCCTGAACCTTGGAATTGAATTGATTGTGGTTCTTTTCTCATTGCAGGTCTCCCAGAGCAGTATTACAGCTTAACCTGGTTCCTCAGCCCTATTTTGGGTTTAATTTTCACCCCTCTTATTGGCTCAGCAAGTGACCGCTGTACTTTGAAATGGGGTCGGAGGAGACCCTTCATTTTGGCGCTGTGTATAGGAGTGTTAATAGGACTGGCCTTATTTCTCAATGGATCGCTTATAGGTAATTATTATTATTTTATTTTATTATATATTATTTAAAACAGAACTAATTGTCTAATATTGTTCACGCACATATTTATCTACAGGGTTGCATGCCACTGTTATTTAAATAGGAGTCCCGTGACTATATATTTTCAACCGCTTATTTTAATCTGTCTGTCAAACAGGTCTTTCTCTGGGTGACGTCCCCAGTAATCAACTGGTTGGGATCGTGCTGACTGTTGTTGGTGTGGTGGTTCTGGACTTCTGTGCTGATGCTTTGGACGGACCAATCAGAGCCTACCTCCTGGATGTGGCTGATACTGAGGAACAGGACGTGGCTCTAAATATCCATGCTTTCTCAGCAGGTATATATTCTTGGACTGGGAGGGAACTGGAATAGAGATATTCTGTTCTTTAGCATCATACTTGAAACCATCTCAACTCTTTAAAAAAACTGTCATGTTTTTAAAAACTGTCAGTGATTAATAATCTAATTCTATTAGATTATTATTCACTGGTAAAGATCTAATCAGAACAACAATGTTTCACTTACATGGAAAAAGTGATTATACACTACAGGTCAAAAGTTTGGGGTCAGCTAATTTTTTTTATTCAGTAAAGACAATTAACAGTAAAGACATTTATAATGTTACAAATTATTTCCATTTTAAATAAATACCATTCTTTTGAACTTTCTAATTATCAAAGAATCCTTAAAGGTGCTAAATAGGATGTTTTGTTTTATACATTTTTGCAATATTACTTGAAACTGTCTTTATTAACTGATAAAAGACTATTTATTAGGTGCACTGAAAGGAATATTATTAATATACATCATCTGTGCGCGAGGTAGGGCCTCAAAAACATCAGCCAATCGTTTACGCGATCATCGCGTAAACGATTGGCCCTCTGGCTTGTCAATCACTGCCATTACGTTCCTTGTGGGAGACGTGTGCGGATTGGCCCTCTGGCTTGTCCATCACTGCCATGACGTTCCTTGTGAGAGACGCGCGGCTGCGCGCTCCAGTAACTTTCCACACTCTACAGGCGCCGCATGCAATGTTTTTGTCAGGAGACAGGAGTAACAACTGCAGATTATGAGTTACCTGCGGTGAGTCCGACATAATGAATCCACTAAGTCGGTGTTCAAATTCCATGTGAAAGTATATAAATCTGCTTCAGGAGCAGGAAACAATCGCTGTATGTTGAGCATAGTCTTAGAATGTTTTAGCTAGTCGTTAAATGTGTGCCCGGCTTAATAACACAGCGAATGCCGGTGGTAAACACTCGTGTTCCAATACTCGTGCACGAGTTTTGGGAGGCGTTCCCTCGAAAAGAGCTGTGAAGGAGGGGGGTTGTTCTTACGCATGCGCTCATTTAAAAAAATCAGTCGACGAAAAGATCCTCTGTACCACCTTTAACAAAAAATATATATCACAGTTCTCACAAAAATATTAAAAGGTTAGTTGACCCAAAAATGAAAATTCTGTCATTAATTACTCACCCTCATGTCGTTCCAAACCCGTAAGACCTTTGTTCATCTTTGGAACACAGATTAAGATATTTTTGATGAAATCTATCACTGTTTTACTGTTTTTGTCATATAAGATAGATACTTAGCCTTTAAGGCTGCATTAATGTTGTATATTCTGTTTTCGGCAGTTTAAAGTGTTGTAATTCCTGTCTTTCAGGGCTGGGAGGTGCTTTAGGTTACATGCTTGGAGGGCTGGACTGGACCAATACCTTCCTGGGTCAAGCTTTTAAGGCCCAAGAGCAGGTCCTCTTTTTCTTTGCTGCCATCATCTTTATAATTTCTGCGACACTTCATCTTTTCAGCATCAAGGAGCATCTATATAACCCCAACCAGCCAGGGGTATTGAAGGATGAGGATGAAGAAAGGCCACCTCCTGTCCAGCTCTTTGGAAGCTTTCCATCCACTCGCCTCTTGCCTCAGCTAGAATTTATCCCTGAGGAGGAGCCATTTTCAGCCCATGAGGATGATCGGTCTGAGCGGGATGTTTCAACTGACTTTCTAAACATCGACCTGGTGCGAAGTAAAAGTGACTCGGTTTTAGCCATGCCAGATGGTACCGTAGAGCTTGACCCGGACTTAGATCGTGATGGGCAGTTTCTGTGGGACATTGAACCAAATTTATTCCAGGACTTTCACGGTCTACAAGACGATGGAACGACATTGGATTGCCACAACACCAGCCAGCTAGGTCAGTGCACTGACCACCACTTACAGAAGTGTGATAGCAGTGGGGAACACATCTGTGGGGCTGCCAAAACTGTAAACGGAAGCTTTGCCACTTCTGGAAATCCAATCAATGGAGCAGCGAATGCCGCTAATCAACCAGGCAAAGTCGGTTTACGACCATCTGGTGGCCCAGTGCGCCGGCGCCACCCTTCCTTCTACCGCCAACCCTCCTTCACTTTCTCTTATCATGGACGTGTGGGCTTTCAATGGCGACGGCGCTACGGCAACATGGCTGGGCCAATCAAATCTTCACGAAGCCTGAATGACATCGACAAATTAGATAGACGTCACGAGAGGCGGAAGTTGCAACCAAGTGGTATCTCTGCATCCCGCAGGAATGAGGAAGATGAAGAAAGCGAGGATGGAGATGGTGGCACGACGGTCAAACTGCTCTGGTTGTCCATGCTGAAGATGCCGCCCCAGCTCTGGCATCTGTGTGTATGTCACTTGCTCACCTGGTTCTCCATGATCGCACAGGCTGTGTTCTACACAGACTTCATGGGCCAGGTTATCTTTGAAGGAGACCCAACTGTAAGAAGAGTTCTTTATTCTCTCCTTTAATTATAGCTAACATGACATTAAAAAGTTACCATAGTTTAAAAACCTGTAATATTGAGTTAATACACATAAAAACACAAACCAACACATTCTCATATGTAAATGGTTATTCCATATATATTTTCTGGCATATTTGTGGCATCTTGCAAAACAGTTTACTCGCATGTGAGTTGTATTAACACATTTAGGGACATTAAAATAAAAATGTTGACTTGTGAAAATGAACCGAAGCTAGAATAAATTGCAAAATTTGTAACATTTTTAATCCCTGTTTCAGAACCAAGCAAATGATCTAGGTCTGAAAAAGCCCTTAGTCTTCACTGCATGCAATTTACTTTTGTAATATCGAGTGCTGATATGATACAGGCTCTTTTTTACAGTATCTAATACTGAATATATATGTCTATATACTATATAAACTGGATATTCTGTTGATGTTTTTCAAAACCAGGCTGCTGCCAACTCCACTGCCCTGCAGAACTACAGTAAAGGTGTGCAGATGGGCTGCTGGGGTCTTGTGATCTATGCAGCTACAGCTGCCCTCTGCTCAGGTGTGTGTTACGTTCATGTGTTGTATTATTAATTATGATATTACTAATGATGAGTATTACTTTTTTTTTTCTTTTTTTTTTTCCCAGTAGGGTGATCAGGTTTCAGTTCTGTAGATACTCACATGACCACGTTGTGGAATAAGCAGATTTTTTAGGGTGTGACAGTCCTTATACATTTAGTCTTGAATCTGTAATTCCCTTTATGAAGATCAAAATGTTGTGTATATTTTCTTGGTTTCATTTTTACCTGTAATTTGGGATTAAATTATTGTCCTTTTTTAAAATTGAGAACTGTTAACTTGTCACATATCTTAAGTAACACACTACTGTTCAAAAGTTTGGGGTCAGTAAGATTTTAAATTAATTAAAATTTTAATTAAAATCTGAAAGAAATTAATTAATTCTATATTCTAGCCTTTTAGAATCCTGAAAAAAATGTATCTCTGTTTCCACAAAAATATTAGGCAACACAACTGTTTTCAACATTGATGATAATAAGAAATGTTTCTTGAGCACCAATATTCTTGAGCATATTAGAATGATTTCTGAAGAATCATGTGACAATGAAGATTGAACTAATGGCTGCTGAAAATTCAGCTTTGCCATCACAGAAAAAAAAACTGCATTTTAAAATAGTCAAACCAAAAATTACTCATTTTTTATATTTTTGATATACTTTTACTAGTGAGTGCAGGACACTATAGTTAATTTATGTAAGTGAGGATAGCAAAATAAAGTAAACTGTGACATATTATACCCAAAAATTCTTCATACAGTGGACTACCAGTAAAATTGATGATACATTTGGAACCAAAAATTATTCAGACACTTTGACCTGACCATGTTTAGCTTAAGTGTTATCTGACATAATTAAGATAATTTTTTTCTGACACAGTTTAACTCTGAGATTTGACTGTATATTAATATAGAGTTATTTTAATTTGTAATAATATTTCAAAATATTGCTGTTTTTACTGTGTTTTGTATCAAATAAATGCAGCCGTGGTGAGCATAAGAGATTTCAAAACCAACCCCAAACTTTTGAACGGTATTGCAGATTTCACACGGTTTCATCATCTGCTCCTTTTGTTCAGTTATATATATATAATTTCTATATCTTTGTTGGTGTCCATTCTGAGTATTATTCAAACCAAATAATCAGAAACATGTCTTACAGATGTGCTCCAAAGGATCTTAAACAACTATGACCTAAGCATAAGAATCATCTACATGTTGGGAACTCTAGCCTTTGCTGTTGGAACAGCCATCATGTCCATATTTCCAAATGTATATGTTGCTATGGTGATGATAAGCACCATGGGAATCATCTCCATGAGCATGTCATACTGCCCTTATGCTCTTTTGGGACAGTACCATGAAATCAAAGAGGTCTGTATAATAAAATAAACTTATGTTACCAAATATATGATGTTACCAATAATATATACACACTACTGGTCAAAAGTTTGGAATTATCTTTTCTTTTTCTTTTCTTGCTTTCGAAAGTAGTCTCTTAAGCTCAAAGCTGCATTTATTTGATCAAAATACAGTAAAAACAGTAATATTGTGAAGAATTATTACAATTTATACAACTGTTTTCTATTTTATTATATTTTAAAAATCTAATTTATTCCAGTCTTCATAAATAAGTCCAATACACTGATTTGGTCCTCAAGAAATGGTTCTTTATTATAATTAATGTTGAAAACAGTTTTTGCTGCTTAATATTATTGTGAATATTTTTTTTTTTATTTTTTTTTAAACAGGATTCATTGAGTAGAATGGTCAAAAAACAGCACTTTCTTTGGTCAAATATTCATGTCTTTACTGTCACTTTTGATCAATTTAATGCATCTTTGCTAAAAACATAAAAAATCTTACTGACCCAAAACTTTTGAAGAGTAGTATGT
>RJVU01062584.1:3392760-3455999 GCA_003731715.1 Anabarilius grahami | reverse complement strand
TATCATGTCACTCACATACATTTAATTCACATTTTAATTTTTAATTTTCTTCCTTACAGTCTACTGATTTTCTCTTTGCGAGTCGGTTCTAAAGAATGATTAAAAAGAGTCGGTCCAGCATAATGATTCATTCTCGAATCGGTCATCACCAGCAGCAGCGAGAGAGAGAGAGAGAAAGAGCAAGAGGGAGGATTCCGGCTTCAGATCCACTACAGACCCCACGGAGCCTGGACGGACCCACAAACAGCGTTAATTCGGGATACTAACCAAAGCTAAACATTACAGGGTGTTTATCAGGAGGGCGCGTTTTTGGAGACATTCGATGAAAAGAATACGGTAAATATTGGTCCTTGTTAAGAATGCACATTTTATATTTGCTATAATAATTGCAATAAGTGTGTTAGCCTGGTAGCATAGCGTGAGGGGGCTCGTATCTGCACTTGGACCTGGAGAGTGGGCTTTCCTGGGCCAATCTGATCTGACATGTTGTGTTGCGTTAGATTGTGAATGCGAGGCGTGTTATTGTATTGCAGCGTGCTTAGGATTCTCGTATCATTATGAAATTGCTGATAAAAGTAAGCTGGGGTCGGTTTTGCAGGACAAAGTGCTCCTGGCAATGCGAAAGAGACCATACCCAGTAATTTCAAGCCATTCCAAATGTTTTATTCCTCACGGAAAATGCGTCGTGTCACATTTAACACCAATCTGCATGTTTAATAACCCGGTGTAAATATGACTTGCTCGCTGTTGGTTTGTTATCTTGAGTTAAGTGTGTTGTATTAGGGGCTGTGTATTGTTGTCAGACTGTTTCTGTTCACATGGTGAACTGAAAACAATAACAAAAGACAAACAATGCAACCAGTTTAGTGCGCAGGCAAGCTTTATTATAGCGTTGCCCTATGATGCTATTTCCTCCAATATTATGTGTTAAGTGCATGTATTTTCACTTAATGACTAGTTCTGGCAATATTTAGTAATTTCGCTTTTTTGGGGTAGGCTAGTCACCTGCTTCATGTAGCCTAATATTTCGGATACATGGTTTAATATTCTGGGAGTTGGTTACTGGTTTAATTCAATTTAATGATTTATTTAATGAAGTAGAATAAATAAATCATGGCAAATATACAATAATTAGCAAGGAGAAGATATCTGTTCACAACCGTATCATATTATTGATCTGTTTATCAAAGTTTTATTCTTTATTATGCTTATTTTTTATGCTGACTTGTCGTAAACGAATCGCTCTTTTGAGGCGGTTCTTTCTACTGAATCTGTTGAACCGCCTCGCGCAACTTTACTGAACGATTCGTTCACGAATATACAGGCCTGTACGAAACCAAGTCGGTTTAAAAATACAAGTTTGTCAACGTGTCAAATCTAAATAACGTAAATAATCTTGATGACATAAAAAAAACCCCTAATGATTCAAAACCGTTAGATTTTCCACTTACTGTTCGAGAGAACCGATTCACGGAAATGAGTCACTAGTGAGTGCTCTTCACCTGCTTGTTATGGATGTTGACCAATCAGAGCAGTGCTTTGTAGTGGGCGGGGCTTCTATAGGCGTGTGTATGTGTGGGCATCAGGAGCCTTTGCAGGGATTCTCTAACGTTACGTCATTAGCACAGGTAAGGAGCACTGAGGAATGAGCCTGGAAAGGTACATGGAAAATACATCATGCAGTTCTGGAGTTTTATAAGTTGTGCTAGTGCAGGTACGTGGGTCTTTGTTATAATGCTGACATTAATCACAGGGGCATTGTGTAATGGTAATCATTCATTATTTACAAGCTGCTCCAAGACAGGAAGAGAGTTTCTAACAGGCAGCTTAGGGTTGGAAGCTTCTGACACACACACACACACACACACATACATACATACATACATACATATATATATATATATATAAAAACCCATCCAGGTGAAGCATATCATTTGAAAATATTGCTTTGCGTACTGGCATATGGGATCATCTATAAAACAAAGGGCATTTTTTTCTGCTTCAGGGTGGAGTAGGGTTACCTCAAGCCATATTTCATATTTCCAATGCAAATGTGATCGGAAGAACTCCAGGAGGCTTGGCTTGGTGTAGTGCTGCGCTTGAGGCTAGATTTCTGTATGGTGGTGTATTTTCAGTCAGCCTCGAGATTTGTCCTCAAATACTAAATAAAAGAGGTGTGCCTGTGTGTATAGCCATTTTCGCTTTTATTGCTTAATGTACACGATTCTGCAAATGTTTTAAAGAATGTTTTGGTTCATTATTTAGGTTGAGGTAATGATAGGTTAGTGTCTTTGGCTTGTTGTGGTCTTTTACGTGGTGGTTTAATGTTGTTTATCTGTGTAATAATTTATTAGGTTTTGTTTTCAAATGTTGTTCGCATATGTAGGTTATCTGTAATGTATTGCAACATTTGTTTAGAACAAATTCCTGTGTATTTGACAAGTCTCAACATAGCTTTGGTTTGCTGCAGGTATTGGAATGATCCACCAAGCAGGCACAGCGAATGTTATTTAAACATTAAATCAGCACTGATGGAAGTTTTTGAGAACTATACTGTTGATGTTTTAAGAGTTTACATCATTTTAAGTAACCTTACAGTCAACTTGCATTGAAAAATAAAGACACCATTAAAGGGATTTTATGGGTTCAGTACAAGTTTAGCTCAGTTGACAACATTTGTGTTGATTACCACAAAAAATAACTTTAACTTGTCCCTCTATTTTTTTGAGGCACTTGCGATGGAAGTGAATGGGGGAAAGTTTTGTCAGACTTAAAAGCAGATTATGTTTTATTTGAGCTGTAAAGCTGTTTTATGTGTTGTCACGGCAACAAAGTTGTAACATTGAACTTAACAGAGAAAAGGTTAATAAGCAATTTTAAAAAATTACTAAAATCATGTTAACATGTATATTTTTTGCATCTTCTGTCTATAATACTGTTTCACAAATTGTCTCCATTCACTTCTTTTGGAAGTGCTTCACGGTAACCTATATTTTCATCTCTTTAAAAGAAAATGAAGGACGAGTTGAAATAATTTTTTGTGGTAATCAACATTATGCCACAAATGTGCTTAAAGGGTTAGTTAACCCAAAAATGAAATTTCTGAATTAAATACTAAATACTGAATTAAAAGGATACTTTTTGTGCGCAAAAACAAAACAAATAATAACGACTTTATTCAACAAATTTGTCTCTCCCGTCATTTTCCTACGCTATTTACGTCCAGCTTCCGTGTTCTACGTCAGAATGCATCAGCATCACACACATGCATCATTTGTTTTTGCACACAAAAAGTATCCTCGTTGCTTCATAATATTAAGATTGAAGCACTGTACTCATGTGGACTTAGCCTGGATGCCAGCCGAACTTAGCCCCGCCCACAACATTTTTAGTTCGGGAAGTTCGGTCTGGACTCGATCCGTAGAGGAGTAATTATGCCCGAACAGAAACTGTTCGGACCAATCACATTGTCAGGGCGATGATTGACAGATTATCACCAGAAACGTAATCAGCCACGTCATCAAAGAGCGCTTGGGTTGAATTAGTTTACAACAATGATGGCTGTTGTTGAAGAACTGAGATGTGTAGATTCCGCCATCGCGTCCGTTATAGAAGATATCGACAGCGCATTCATTTAAAAAGATTTTAAAATTCTTTTTACAACACCGGCAAAGATTGTTTACGCTCATCTTCTACTAGTTCCAGCATGTGTGCAGTTGAGTTCTGTTGACAACTATGCGTCGCTCAACATACGTCACTTACTCTGTAGCTCTGATTGGTTGTAGGTCTATCCAATTGAGGTCTTTCCTGGATCGGTTGAAATACGCCCCCATAATCAAAGCCCAATGGAGCAGTATCAGACTCATATTCTGACTAGAATTGAGTTTGACCACGTCAGGCTAATGTGGACTATTAGTAGTTTTTACTACTTTTCTGGACCTTGAAAGGTGGTAATATCATTGCTTTCTATTGAGGATAAAAAAACCTCTTGGGTTTCATCAATAATATCTTAATTTGTGTTCTGAAGATGAACGAAGGTCTTACGGGTGTGGAACGACATGAGGGTGAGTAATTAATGACAGAATTTTAATTTTGGGGTGAACTAACCCGTAAGACTTTTGTTCATGTTCAGATCACAAATGAAGATATTTTTGATGACACAATTCTGTCAGATTTCCTTCCATTGACTACCTTCGCAACTGAAACTTTGACGCTTCAAAAAGTTCGTAAAGAGATCGGAAAACTAATCCATATGAATCAAGTGGTTTAGTCCAAATTTTCTGAAGAGACTTGATCGCTTTTTATGATGAACAGATTTAATTCAGGCTTTTACTTGCATATAAACCTTGATCAGCGAGCATAAACAGAAGCTCAACCTAACCTGAATGACGCACAATAACAAACCTCTTCTGGGAAGCTCAAACTTGCTGCGTAACACACGAGAATGAACCTCATTGGTTACGCAGCATGTTTGAGCTTCATTTTTGGGTGAACTAACCCTTTAACTTGTACTGAACCTAGAATATTTCTTTAAATACACTACTGTTATAAATTTTGTGATCTGTTGTTTTTGTTTGTTTTGTTTTTAAAGAAATGTATAATTTTGTTTAGCAAGGATGATTTTAATTCATCAAACATGACAGTAAAAAACTTTGACATTATTATAAAAAATTACATTTCAAATAAATGCTGTCCTTTTGAATGTTTTATTCATCAAAGAATTCTGAAAAAAGTGCTAAAAACAAATATTAAGCAGTATAACTGTTTTCAACATTGATTTCTGAGTAATGGCTGCTGAAATTCAACTTAGTCATCACAGGAGCAAATTAAAATAGAAAAGTTAAAATTGTATAATAATGTTTTACTATATACATGTCATGTGTATATTGTAAAACATTTGCAGCAATGCAGCCTTTTTGAGCATAAGACACTTTTTTTCAAAAACATAAAAAAATCTTACTGCCCTCAAACTTTTGAACGTGTAGTTATAGAATACTTCCATATATTATTTTTTATTCATTCAGTAACTGAACTAGCTAATGACCTTATATGGTTTGTCTGATATAGTAGATAGCTATTTAAACGGCACCTTTGATTTACTAGAGTTGAAGCATGTGAACTGTTTGTTTCTATTGTATCGCCTTCAGTGTTTACTCAAATCTGAATCTTTGTTCCACTGTCAGTCTTGTAATCTGATATTGATCGATGAGCGTTGACTCAGTGATGGCTTCCGTAGATGAATGTTTTGCCTGCATGGGTGAATATTTGAATGTTACCATGACTCTGTCTAGAAGTGCATAAAGAAAATTTGGTAAAGAACATCTAGTTTCTCCTACCTGAAGTGCAGCTCAACCAGAGCATTGAAATTGTCAGGTGTATATTATTAAGCCAGAACATGATGACTGGAATGTGGATTTATTCGGCTCAGCCAGGCCTCAGGGTCTGTCTCCTCTGGGCTATTCATTAAGGGAATTATCCTGGGCTGCTTTTAGGCCGTAGTGTGACATGGTGACATTTTTCCCTGTTATTATTACTATTGATTGGCAGAGATCTGCGCTCCTAACTGTTTTAGAACAGCTGAGGGTTTCATTCTGTTATATTACAGAATGACAGGGGTCAACACATATAGCAGCGATGAGACATTTCTGTCTGACGGATTTCTTTTTAATGGTGGTTTTTACTTTTCGGGGAATATAGTTTTTGGGAGATACTGTTCTTATCACATCATCCTGTGGGGGGTGTTCTGTGGTACCCAAAAGAAGGTATTTTGAAAAATGTGCTGTCTTTTGAGTCCAAACAATTAAAGTCAATGGAATCCCTATGGACAAAATCATTCTTCAAAATACCACAGAATGTTCAAGACACATTCCTGTTTATTTACACTTCTGTCCTGATTTCTTTGAGGGGAGGGTCTATGGGTGGGTAAATGTATGGGCATTTAGATTTTTCAGATCTTTTGATCTAATGGACGAAGTAAGCTCATGCAATTTACATATGAGCGTGAAAGGAGATGACTGAAAACATACGGAAAGCAGCAGCATTTGTTTCTGCTCTGATCAGGAATGGCGAGAGAACATTGTGCTTGGTATGTTTTTCATCTTCAAACCAAACGTATGTCTTCAGCTGACAGTTTAAATCCCGTCTGGCTAGCACGCTTCCCATAATGTTTACGCATTAGGTCTGTAGGCGGTCTTTTGTTGTTGTTTGAACGCATTCGACCACATGAGCGTCTACAATACAAAAGCAATCTAGTCAAATGCGTTTTCAACTACCTCAAGAGGTGGTCAAAAGTGGACAAGCTCCAAACTTTTTCAATCCCGTTTACACCTGTATTTGGCATCGTCAACTTGTGATCCAAATCCGATTGATGAAAATGCTTCTTAAAACCAGGTATAAATGGGGCCTAATTAAACTCCTCTTACCCATATTTGTACCTTAAAACTGGTCTCTATTCAGCCTCTGTCAGTCAGCACCAACGTGATGAGTCTTCATGGCAGTGTCAGAGCGGTGTGACTGCTGAGAGGAAAGATAAGAGGTTAAGAAACAGGTGAATTTGTGTGCTGTAAGCAGAGAGGGGCTTTGAGAAGGGTTTGCACTGATGGATGTCTTTTGTAGATGCTGTTGAGAGGGGTCAATCCTCTCCTCGCTGTCTCTCACTCTTACTCTTCCTTCTCCCTTGTGGGTTACAAGCCCTCTTCTCCTCTGCCCTGAGTGAAACACACACATCTATCTCTGTTATGTTTTTGACTCTATTTGTACTTGCTTTCAAGAAAACAAGGGATGCACAATAATACAATTCTGACCAATAATTATTTTGATGTTATGGCTGATAAATGGCATGCCAGATATTAAAATGTAATACTTTTTTGTCTAAATAAATTAAAACACTAACAAATAAAATTAATTGTTTTTAATGGTATAAGTGAATTTAGACATCAGAAAATTATAAAGTACAGTAGGCTACATTATGAAAAATGTATATTCAGTTTGAGATTTGCTGAGCAAGTTTTTTTTTTTAAACTAATTTTAAATTAGTGTACAATGACGGCAAACATATCTAAATTTACTAACAGAGGAATTGAGCGTGTGCAATTAAATATCCAATATTGAGTGATGCCAAAAAACTACAAAAATCTTAAATATCAGTTGTCATCTGATGTGATAGAGATATACAGTATATTGTGCATTCCTCAAAATCTTCCAAGGCAACCTCCTGTTTGCATTTGTCCATTCGTTGGAAAAGATACATGGTTTGATTGAGGATTTAAAATTTTTTTGCAGTCTTTCATCATTTCTAATATTTCTAATCTTAGTTTTCACTTTATTTCCTAGATTCATTCTTTGTATAAAATGCTCTGGGTGTCATAATAACTTGGCATCAGTGTTTCATAATAACAACTGATGTTCTCAGAAAACTTGTGCAAGATCATTTGGCTGTTATTCGATGAGCAATGAAGGAATCTTTAAGATATTGGCTGTCATCCTCCTCCTTTTTTTTTTTTTTTTTTTTGAGTTTTATTTTTTGTTGGAAAATCCAGATAAAACCAGCTTCTCATGGTAGCTAGAGTTTCTGGTCCAAACTTGTCATATATGTTCCAAGTTGGTTTAGATAGTTAGTATGGCTTGAGGTTGATCAGTTAGGCCACCTTGTTCCATCAGCGAACCAGCTGCCATATTCCAAAAATCAGTTTAAGATGATATTACATGTTTTTTTGTCTTATATTTATTTGCAGAGACATTTCTTTAATATTCCTGTTGAAAACATTGCTGTAGCATGACTGCCAGTTTTTGCAATTTAACACTTTCTCGGGTTGGTGTGGTGAATCAATCAGGAGATTATGTTAGCGATAACATCTCAGCCTTTTCTCCTGCTCTCACTTCTGACAAATACATGCCAGTCTTACAGTCAGGCCTGGAGCTACAGCACAGCCTTTCACAATAGACAAATTCTATATGCGTGTGTTCATTTATGACAATTTACTGATCTTCTCTGTTCTCAATGAATGATGGCTTCAGTGTTTGTTTATCTGAACTGTCTATTTTTCACAATTACTGTCTGCTTTGCTTCTATTTTCCTCTGTAGTGCTGTGTGAGGTTTAGGTTGATTGCCAGTTTGATAGCTGCCTGCATTTATGAGAAGATCTCACTGGCATTAACTCTAAAGCTAAACATAGTTCACAGAGTAAAAGTTGGTCGCTGGCAGAGAAAAACAAACCAGACTTTGTAGTTTTATAGTTTTTGTAGAGTACTGCAATGACCTTTAAATTAAATGCAGTCTTATTTATCATCACAGAATTATAAAGTCTTTCCGCCTTTTGTTTATTCACCTTTTCAGCGTAATGCAGTGTGAGATGCTGGATGGTTCGAATAGCTGAAATGCACTGCATTCCAATTAAAGCGCAGTGAAATTCAGCATCTACAATGAAAAGATTATCCAGCGTTCCCTGTATAATGAGACAGACTTTTCTGTGGTTCTGATCGTCGCTCAGCCTCTGGCTGACCTGCTGATAGTCTAAGTGAGCAGTGGGCTCAAGAATGACCTCATTCTGTGCTTTTTGCATCACTCTGTCCTTTCTGTGTGCCATAGTTTCATGCTAATGGTCCTTGGACATCATTCTATTCTATTGTGTTATGTTGTGTTCCAGACGAAAAAATTTTCATGTTCAGTTTTTTTTCTATTCTATTCTATTCTATTCTATTCTATTCTATTCTATTCTATTCTATTCTATTCTATTCTATTCAAACATTTTCTTTCATGTTCAGTTTTATGTTAATGATCTCTGGACAGAATTATATTCTATTCTAAATGGAAACCTCTAAAACACCATGAAATGGCTTAATAGGTTCAATTTTCATTCATGTGTTGACATATTTAAGTCACACCTGAGTCTGACTAAGTTGCACCAGGTCAAAATTGCATTGTTGGGAAAAAACAGATTGCATGGCATCTGTGTGTCACATTTTATTAGTAAATTCTGAAATAATTTAAAATATCAAAAAGTTAATCTATGAAGCTTTTACAAACATTTATTATAAATGCCAAGCCTAAACAAATCTATTTAAAGTGAAATTGAAACTACCAGCTTGTGTGAGATGTGCTATACAAATAAACTCGGGC
This sequence comes from Anabarilius grahami, assembly GCA_003731715.1. Lineage (NCBI taxonomy): Eukaryota > Metazoa > Chordata > Actinopteri > Cypriniformes > Xenocyprididae > Anabarilius > Anabarilius grahami. The sequence continues at coordinate 3,446,881 of RJVU01062584.1, read as the reverse complement.
ATATGTACCTCTCTCATTTGGCACAAATCTAAGTGTGTGAAATTTGGGCATGTTTTGCATGCTTGACGTTAATTGCATTATATAAGTCGCTGCACATTTCAGATGGTAAAAAAATAAATACGGTTCTATTAAAGCATGACTTTTTATACAGATCAAAAGGTTCTCATTTTTTGGTTAATAGGCTTTAATTACATCACAGCCATGGACCATGATTTGCTGCTTGGCAGTTAGGGTGGGACATGCTCATTCTGGAGAGGATTTGATTGGACAAAAGTCTAAGCAGTACAGGATGAGTCACTGATATTTTTGGTTCGTTTTCCTTGAATAGAAAAACGGAGAATCTTAAATGTGTTTATCTCGCAAAGTTTTGAGACTTTTTATCAGTTCACTAGATAACCTCAAAACTAAAAGACATGGACTAAAATCCGCAAATCCACCCCCCCCCAAAAAAAGAAGCTTTTGCCTTATCTTAAGATGCAGTTTAGGATGAGTTGAATTGGGTCTGGATTTTTGAATTTCTAGTATCGGTCTAGTAGCAGTATTTGTGCTTAGTTGTAATTTCATATTGTTTCCTGTTTGTATTCCTGTTCTGTGCAAGTGGTTATTTCAGATGCATTTATCACTAAATGCACATAAACATATAGTCTTGATATAGATATAGATATTGTTGAATGTGTAGATCACCAGAGCAGTTGACAGCTAGAGGGCTCTCTATACACACACTGGTGCTTGAACATAATAGTTTCAATGCTTTTGTAGAATGAAGATAATTTCTGCAACTGTATAAACTCTAACATGGTTCTGTTATTTTTTTATTTTTTTTGCAGATATTTCAAGGATATCATATTATGCAGGTAAGACAAACTCTTTTGCTTTCTCTCTCTCACTTTCTCTCTGAAATGGATTTCAAATTGATCGGGGGAAATGTCAGCCTAACCTTAATCCACCATTTACTGAATGTGAATTGGGTAGAGCGTGTTCTTCTGTAAAGCAGATCAGTACATTCTGTTCCAAAGCCTGTCAGCTGCCTTTGGGCTGCCCATATGACAATGGAGCTGCATTTTAATTCCCCCATAACCAGCTTTTTTTCATTTGATGTATTATTCATTTATGTAAAAAGACTTTTAATGCTGTAAGCACTTGAGTTTTGGTTTATAGCTTTAATTGTGGGTGAATTTTTATTGGGGCTTTTTGGATGTGTTTTTGCTCATTTAGTAGTGTTGTTCAAGTCTAGTTTGCTGGTGCATCTTCAATTCATTCACAGTTTTCTGAGTAACTGTAGCATAGAATCTATATCCAATCAGATTCAAGATGCCCAACCAATCAGCTGATGCTTCATATTTTTAACCTTGTTTCTTTCCATCGCCAAGGGCATTACTGTTGGAGGGAAGGAGGGCCTTTTTAGACAGTAGGGTTCCTGTGTGTCTGTATGGCATCTATGGAGACCATTATTAAGCACAAAATGGGGCCTATTAACTGATATTTGAGAATGCGGTTAGTATAGCAGGAAATGACCTGTTTGCCCTCCCTATAGGGAATGAGTGCTTGGAATGGTAATGAATATCTCTGGCAAACATAGCAAGGTGAAACTTCTGCATTATGCTTTGCAATTAAACAGTATGTTAGGACTGGTATTATAAGCACAAAATAATGCACAAATCTGCTGGTACAGTTCTTGTACTGTACTCAGTAGATGAAGAACTAGTACAGTTCTTCCTGGACTAAGTTTCTTGACCTTTGTCTGTTGTGGTCATCGTTGTAATTATCTGCGGGGAAAAAAAGAAAAAAGAAGAGGTCATCTCTCCATCTTTCCAGCATTCTCTGAATAGTTTTTTACAATTAACTGTTCTTTCTTATAGACAAAAAAATGGACAATAACACTTCTAATATATGGCCAGTTCAGATAGTTCAATTACACAAAACTAATTTTTCTAACCAGTTATAAAATACGTAACAGTTTTATTTAGGTACTTCTTTAAATTCTAATGATGACTATCTGTTAGTCACTACTTCTATGTTCATTCTAATCGACTTCTGATGTGTTTTTCTCTCTTTCTCTCTTTGTCTGACTCTATTTCTGACTTTGTTATTTTAGCATAACATCAATATAGACAGATTGCAATGTCATTGCAGACTGAATTATGGTAAATCTCTGATATAATATTTCGTGTGTAGTAAATAGCACAGAACAAAGACTTAGCTGTAGTTGGTAAGCTGAAAAGGTATGTTTGGGATTACACAACTTCTGAACTATTTCTTCAGTACATTGCCATAGTACCTTTTTATAGAGAGTTCTTCAACATGAAGAAATGTTGAAGTTATGCAAAGTGCAAAGCTTCACTTGTTTGCTAAAAAAAAAACTTTAGCTACATTTGCAGCGATGCTTCATCGTTTATTCATGTGCATCTCTGCAAGTATGGCTGTTGTCAAAAACAGGAAACAAGTTTCCTTCCTTGAGCCTTTGTCAGGTAGCTGACGGACATTCCTTCAGTCCCTCTCTACACGAAGCTCCACGAGTAGCCCACAGCTGTCCTGAAGAGCCACAAACCGCCTCTTGGTGAAGCATACAGTATAACATTTCTACCATCATTCATAAGGTGATTTGGGGTTCTTAGAAACGATAATGCTTTGTATTTAAATACGCAACACAATGCCGAGAATGTAAACAGAATCCGGACCGCCCAATTGAATAATCCTGGTCAAAGCCTGACCCTGAAAAACCTGCTCGACTGCTTCTTTTGACTTGGTGGTCTGTGTTTTGTAAACATAAACTGGTCGGCCAATAGCAGATGGTTTCACATAACTCATTAGCATATTTAAAGAGGCCCCTCCTCTTATTTCAGTTGGCCTGATTCTCTCTCTCTCTCTCTCTCTCATCCCTCTCTCTTACACACACTTTCTCTCCTGACACACTCTGCCAGATTGTGAAAGTTACACACACCGTCACCGCAGTCTCTCTTAATCTGGATGAACCTTAGAAAGGCAGCTAAAAGGAAGCATTTAGCATGTGAGGATTATTCTTGTCGACATTTCTGCTTTTGTTCCAGCCTCGCCTGCTGCATCCATTCTCTGGAATACTCCGGGCAGCTGTGGGATTTCCCTGTCACTTCTGGATCTTTTTCCGCTGCTCTTGTTAGTGAATTTCTAAAAAGCATTTCTAAGGGAAACAAGGCCAGCACACCTTGCGTTTGTATCTTCCTGCCGTCCTCGTTCCCATAACCACATGCTCTTGTGGATCACTTGATGTTTTCGCACTTCTGGATTAGAGCATCAGTCAGCTGACCAATCACCTTCCTGCGACCTCACACCACGCATCACCCCAAGCCTTTGAGGGCCATCCCTGCTGGCCTGGTCAAAGTGCGTTGCGGTGGGCCGGGGTCACCCCCAGCTCCCTATGACTGTGTCAGGGAGTCGGAGAGCCGCTGGGCCTGGGAGAGAGACGAGAGAGGAGGCCAGCGGATGGAGAGCAGCGGCTGCAATCCCTTCCCGCTGTGCTGGACACGAGGAGCCTGCATCTACTCCTACCCTCCCCCTCTGCCAAGTATGTCACCCACATACAGCACTGTAAACCGCTTCCAGAAAACCTCCATGATACCGTTTCATGCTGGATCTGTCTCACAGGATGTGGAGTATTGATTTAAAGGCGATTTAGGAGAAAGGTGTAGGAGGTCTGATATGACCTCTCAGTGGTTTTAGTCTCTAGATTTTTGCTAGTGTCCTTTATTGTGGTGTTTTCTCTCAATAGAAGTGCTTTTGAATTGGGTTTAGTTTTAATATCTCGGCAGATGCCTGCTAGCACGTCATCTATATTTGTAGGGCTGTGCCGCTACAATGCTACATTGATTTATTGCACTTATTTTTCCTCATAATATTGCATCAGTACTTCATGTTTTTGTATGAGTAGTTTTATTTATGATACTTGATAAAAGTGAAGCGAGTTACGCAAGATAGATCAAAATGGATACCACAGAGATACCACATTGATACCACGTGTGAATCTCACTCATGTTTGGTGAAGTATCAATAATGATCTAATTATTATATTTTGTGTAATGTATTGTGAGATAGTTGGCCATTCCAACCTTACTTTATACCTGGGTTGACTTGACAACCTGTTGGACCTGATTTTTAATTTATATTTTTAATTACTGTGCCATATCATGGGCCAGATTTACTAACGGCTTGCGCCAGCCCGCTTTTGGCTTTAAAATACTGTCAGGATTTACTAAAGACACGCAGTGAAAAAATAGCGCTGAAAAGGCATGGACACAGTTATTTTTGCAGCTGACCTTATTGCATATGCATTTGTTAGAGTTTCCCTTTTAGATGTTAAATTTATGGGAGGAGAGTATTTAAATGAATCATGCAAGGTGATTTACTAAGATTTACTCTAATTAATTTACTGTTATTTGTGCCATTATTTACCTCCCAAAAAAAGCATGACTTGAACCAGGCTCTAATTTGTGCTGCTTTTGGTAGATTGTGTTGGTCATAATGGAAATGATCCGGCTGCGTCTGTGTTCTTTTGCGCGTCGTCGGTAGATCACGCACAGAACTTTTCGCTCCCATCTGCGCTTTTATGCAATTGCGTGCTCACGCTAATTTGCCCTGTTTAGTAAATCTGGCCCCATGTCTCCATTTATTTTGCTATATGGATTAGACTACTGTTCGAAAGTTTGAGGGTTTTAGTTGTTTTTAAAAAATATTCTTTTAAGCTCACCAAGGCTGCATTTATTTGATTAAAAATACAGTAAAGACATTAATTAATATTGTGACATTTAAATGTTCAACAGCCATTACTCCAGATTTATTCAGAAATAATTCTGATTTGGTGCTCAATAAACATTTCGTATTATTATTATTATTAATGTGGTAAACAGTAGTTCTGCTTAATATTTTCGTGGAACCTTTGATACTTCTTGTTTTGAGAATGTGCATTCATTTGAAATAGAAACCTTTTGTAACATTTATAAATGTCTTTTACTGTCAGTTTTGGTCAATTTAATTCGTCCTTGCTGAATATAAGTATTAATATCTTTCAAAAAAAATAAAAAAAATTGTACTGACCCCAGACTTTTGAACAGAAGTGTACCATTGTAGGCGGTTTAGTCTTAGATTTGTATCGTACGTGACTTATTTGAGCAAGGGTCAGATTATAATTTTTGCAATCTGACTTGAATCATATAATGTATTATTTACCTTTTTTTTTACTTGCATTTGCCACCGTATAGGTGGCCTGTGTGCCTATGTTTATCCTTCCTCATTTCAAAAGTTCCTGATTTATACTGTTATCTTATGTACAAAGATATTCAAATTAGCTTATTTCTTTCAATTATTATTATTTATTTTTTTTACTTTTATTGAAAACCACCCCTACTAGAGCAGCAAGTGTTGAACGATCTCTTCTGTAATATATGACTGAGAAATCAACTCTTAAGAGCTCCAACTCATAAGGCTGAGTTTAATGAACAATCAGAGAGCCTGATTATCTCTCGGCTGACATCAGTGCAAGAGCAGTCGTGTAGGTGCAGTGTAGCTTTATTACTGAGGGCTGAATTTCCCATCTGAGCTCAACTGATTGTGTATGTGGGAAGCTTGGCTCGTACTGAATACAAAATATACTGCTATTTATTGTCTGTGGCATCCGTGAGTTTCATTGTGCTTAGGGGGTCGTGGCCTAATGGATAGAGAGTCGGACTTGTAACCCAAAGGTCATGGGTTCGAGTCTCAGGTCCGGCAGGGATTGTCGGTGAGGGGAGTGAATGTCCAGCGCTCTCCCCACCCTCAATACCACGACTGAGGTGAGACCCTTGAGCAAGGCACCGTACCCCCAACTGCTCCCCGGGCGCCGCAGCAATGGCTGCCCACTGCTCCGGGTGTGTGTTCACGGTGTGTGTGTTCACTTCTGTGTGTGCGCACTTGGATGGGTTAAATGCAGAGCACAAATTCCGAGTATGGGTCACCATACTTGCACTCTAAAAACTGCTGGGTTAAATATGGACAAAACCAGGGATTGGGTTGTTTTCACCCAGCCATTTTTTTCAACCAATTTTGGATTTATTTTTTTAGCCAGCAATATAGTAATATAGTAAAAGGCGTGTTTTTGCTCACCCCCAAATAGGGGCAAATTTGTGGCGTATTTTAAGCTGAAACTTGACCAGACCAGAGACTTATATTACATCATGTGAAAGAGGGCATAATAGGTGCCTTTTAACCCAACCTGCTGGGTTTGTCCATATTTTACCCAGCTTGGGTTTTTTTAACCCAGCATTTTTTAGAGTGTGGCCACATGTCACGTCACTTCACTTCACTTAATGTATAGTACTGATAAAGAAATGATTACACTTTTTTTTTAATTTTATTTATTTTATTTAAAAAATGCTAATAGGCATTCCCGATATTAGCTTTCCTACATGCTTATCTGAGATTGCTGGAAAATTACTTGTTTATAACTGAGTTAATCAAATCTCAGCAATACTGGTGTGTTAATTGGAGATTATATGCCTTTAGAATTTAAAATACCAAAGACACACAGCTTGAAGGCTTGACTTTTAATGCTTTTCTCTCATTTACGCCTGGGCCCTATTTCACACAGCGATTGAAGTTTACAGCCCACCACCACCCAAAATGCAGAAAGGAAATTGTAATTTTATTATTTTATCATAAACAGTGTGTGTTAAACTCATTTGTTTTGTTTCTTCGCTAACTGTCCAGACCATGGATGAAATCAAACTTCCTACATGGCTTGCTTCTCTCCACCACAATCAGACAGTTTCCTTTTTTCTGTGCACCAGCTACAGATTTTATATCCATTAAAATATGAGAATTAGCAGTGTGTGTGGAAGGAGAATGACAGATGAGTAGCGATACGGTGTAATATACATAAAAAGTAGGAAAACTGACCTTCTCTGTTAGCCAAGAACAAAGAAATGAGGACACAGAGAGCAATGACAAGGCAAAAGTACATGAAGTGGAACAAGAGGAGAGAGAGGAAAACTACACCTTTTCTTTTGTCACACCTTTCTCATGTCCAGGGTTTTAGATCTAATAAGGCAAAGAAATGTCAGTCTCTCTCTTTTTAATTTTTTCCAGCTCCTGTCTGTAAAGACATTGAGCTTGGATTTGGAATGAACCATTCCAGAGGCACAGAACTATCCCATTTTTGCTCTCTCTGAGCGAGGCCTGTAGTTTTACTGCAAAGAATCTTTATGTCTGCTTCAGGCTGTTGGTGTCATCTTGTGAGAGGAGACCGAATCCTTTACCCATGGGTCTGTGCAGAATTACCCTGTGAAAAGAGTCTCTCTAGTCATCTCTGTTGAACCTATAGCTGTGGAGAAGCCAGAGAAAGAAACCTTAAGTAAGAAAGAGATATTGAGATCACTCTCACTATCAGATGTCTCAGTTTACGTTTCTTGAGCTCAGATACAGGATCTTTTTGTGTGGTGTCCAGTCTCTCTGGCGGAGAGTCAGCTCTTTGAAAAGACTATTAACTGCTGGGCGAAAGATAAGGTGAAGGCAGCACATGTGTACTGCTAGATAAAATGAGTATGACACCAATGTGTCTAAGCAATGTCTTCTGTTTCATCTGAATAATGTAGTTTTTATAATGTATGATCAATTGTTTTGTTTCTGTTTGTTTTTGTGTGTGTGTTTTGTTTTTGTTTTGTTTTTTGCTTCTTTGTGTGTTTTGTTTTGCTTTGCTTTTGGGGTTTTTAGTCTCATTTTGTGTTTTGTTTAATTTTGCTTTGGCTTTGGCTAGAGCATACATTGTTATAAACACAAATGTTGTGATCAAAGTTTCATCCCATTCATACTAACATCCCATAATACATACACTCTAAAAAAAATTAGCTGTTAAAAAAAACAAAACAACATTTTTTTTCAACCGTTTTCCTTTAATATATTGTATAAAAAACAATGCATTCTGGGTAATATTATTTGTCGTTTTAGACAAATACGACAAATATTAAAATACGACAAATATTACAGAGAATGCATTGTTTTACAGTATATTACTGTTTTATGGAAAACGGTATTTTACAATGTAAATTTGTTTAATTTTCTTAAAAAGTGTATATGATATTTGAAACATTGTAGTTGCACTTTACTTTTGTAACATGGGTGTCCTGTTTAGGCAGCAGTACAATAAGAGCAGGAAGTACTGAATTTGGGGGGGGGAACTGATAACCATTCTGGCTACTGGATGACTGAGATTTTTGAAAATCCTACTGAAGGCATCAAGTACAAAAACTTAAGCTTCTTTCTCTTGCCTCTGGTTCAGTCAAGGACATTCATCTGAATAATCTTATGCACAGTGAATGAACTACCATTCAGTCATTTTTCTTATTTCATTCAATGTAATGCCACTGGACCTATTTCCTCTATGGAAATAGCACAGCTAATTATAATACTCTTAGGTGTTACCGTGCAAGGTCTTGTGACCATATTTAGTGTCAGGATTCATAATGTTTCAGGCTCAAGCAAAAGATTTGAGATTTGAGTATGTTTGTAGTATGTAAACACTTCGTGTGGATAATTTTAATATTAAGAATTTTTATTTTTATTTTATTTTATTATGTCACAAAATGTAGCAGAAGTACAATGTTCAGATGATATTTGCTGGAGTTTGAATGTATTGTAAACTCTAGGCTCATTTGTTATCATTCAGATATGTGTGTGAACTCCTCCTCCTGACCAAGGTCCCATTGAACCACGTGTGTTTACTTGTGGGCGAGTACAGTCGCGTGTGTATGTAGGCCGGTGCGAGTTAATGCGGTCTGTTGCTGGTTTAACTCAAGTGTTGTGATTTTAGTGCCGTTGAAGGTCTTTGACTCATGACCGTCTTGTCAGGAAGTGTTGTGTATTCTCCTGGTCTCCTCAGGACAAACCGACAGGAACTAGATCACCGGTTACATGAACCATGGGCCAGTCTGGACACATTATGATAAGCAGGATGTGATGTCACACAGAGGAAGCTACTAAAATGTTTTGTCTGTTTGAATATGTGTGTGAGAGCTGGAATTTGTGTGTGAAATGTGTACCAAAAGACTGACAGCCAGCGACAACGTGGATATAACATTTTGTTGATGTCCTTTGGACCCACCGAAGTGTATGTGTGCTTTGCACTTTAGTGTTTTCGTTTGTGTTTTTAGAGGGCCGTTTGAGCCCTGAACTATTGAGATCTGCGCTGGCGTGTACCTGCTGGCCCTTCTTCAGAAAAGGTAGGAGAGGAGCTTAAAATGAACTAAAAACTGCTATAAAATGTGTCTTACTTACCGGTTGTTTCACACTGATTTAATTTCCCATTTGCAGGGTTTATTGTGTTGGTGACCCTAATTTAGTTTGCCATCATATAATTTTTCAAGTTATTTATAGATGTAAAGTTGTTTGTGAGTCAGTATTGTATGAACTTCCTGTATTTATTACGTTAATGTTTATTCCAGTATTCTCTGTGGAATACTTGAAACTGATTAGTGAAATAATGAACTATGTCCAAGGCAACTGTCCACTCATCTGCTTTGTTCGGGGTTTATTTTACGATAATGACCATGTAGACTTATCGTCACTGTTATGCTTAACTGTTAACTGTCGTAATAGAGCCGTAGACAAATCGTGGGAATGTTTTGGGCTAATTTAGCTGACGTGAAACAGTCAGCCATTGTTGTGTTGACCTTGCAGCTTTGGAATGCTGTAGTTTGCCATCATGCATTGTTGTACTTGAAGCTTTTTTGGCAGAATATCTGACATAATCATAGTCCCCAAGGCCACTCATCTGGCATGCTTGCAGGAGACATCTGTCCATCTGAGGTGTTAGTGTCTGGACCTTTTCCTTTATTTCCTCCCAGGAGTCCAACCTCCTGTTAGTGTCTGCAGCATCCTGCTGTAAATTTTGCTCTGACAGTTAAAAATTGTGCTCATCAGACTGTCATCTTTATCATCGTGCCTCACGGCCGTTCATTGCCTCAGTATAGTTGTGTTTAGATCTCTGAAGTGACTCGACTGAGCTTTCATTGTCTTGTCAGTGTTTGGTATTATCTGTGTGTTCTGCAATGATGTAAATGTTTTGTGCTCTGATTAATTAGTTTTTTTCTTTCTATTCTAAACAAGAATATTCACCAATGTAGTGTTTTGATTATGATTATGATTATTATTATAATACTAAATAGACTGAATGCATTGTAAGGCTGATAGTATAGCCGTTTACTATAGCGATGTTCCTGCAAGCTTTTTCCATTTGGTTGATTCATAACCAATGATATTATAATCATAACCAATGATATTATAATAATCAGTTGTTCTGTAACAAAGGATTTAGACATGTTTTTATAATAATATTTATTATATATTATTTCATAATTATTATAAAATTGTATAATAATAATTGTACCATTTTCAATGTTAGTTCACATTAACAAATGTAGTGTGTGTGTGTGTGTGTTATGTGAAAATTTGCGAACCCCCTGTAGAAAATGTGAAAAATTGTAACAAAATAAGAGAGATCATACAAAATGCATGTTATTTTTTATTTAGTACTGTCCTGAGTAAGATATTTTACATAAAAGATGTTTACAAATAGTCCACAAAACAAAATAAATAAATACATTTATTAAAATAACCCCGTTCAAAGGTTTGGGAACCCTTGATTCTTAATACTGTGTGTGGTTAACTGGATGATCTACGACTGTTTGTTTGTTTTTTGATGGTTGTTCATGAGTCTCTTGTTTGTTCTGACTCTGAGCAGTTAAACTGAGCTCTGTTCTTCAGAAAAATCCTCCAGGTCCTGCAGATTCTTCAGTTTTCAAGGATTTTTTGCCTATTTGAACCCTTTCCAGCAGTGACTGTATGATTTTGAGATCCGTCTTTTCACACTGAGGACAATTGAGGGACTCAAACACAACTATTAAAAAAGGTTCAAACATTCACTGATGCTCCAGAAGAAAACATGATGCATTAAGAACCAGGGGGTGAAAACTTTTGAACAGGATTTTCACATTTTTCTTTTTTTTTTTGTTGAAATAAATGTTTTTTTCATTTAGTACTGCCCTTCGGAAGCAACAGAAGATACCTACATGTTTCCCGGAAGACAAATTAAGTATAATTTACCTTGATCTTCGAATTCAAAAAGTTTTCATCCCCTGGTTCTTAATGCCTCGTGTTTCCTTCTGGAGCATCCGTGAATGTTTGAACCTTTTTTAATAGTTGTGTTTAATAGTGGGGTTATTTTGTCTTGTGGACTATATATAAACATCTTTCATGTTAAATATCTTACTCAGGACAGCACTAAATAAAAAATAACATGCATTTTGTATGATCTATTTTGTTAAAATTATTCACATTTTCACAGATTCTGCAAGGGGTTCCCAAACTTTCGCATAACGATAGATAGATAGATAGATAGATAGATAGATAGATAGATAGATAGATAGATAGATAGATAGATAGATAGATAGATAGATAGATAGATAGATAGAAAATTTTAATTCTTTTAAGGTCTCACTTTTGCATCTGAAAATGTAGTATTTACTGTAGTTATAACTTTGTTCTCTGCAGAATATGACAGACAGTTAGCACCCACCAAAGCCATGGCAGCGGCTTACCTGGACCCCAACCTGACCCATGCCCTGAACCAGGGGGTCAAGCCTCGCTTCAGCGCAGGGATGGAGCGGACGGCAGGGGCTCTGGAGCGGGTGCTCAGAGTCTTCCACTACTTCGAGAGCAGTAGTGAACCCTGCACCTGGTGCAGCAACATCCGACATGGGGACTCAACCGATGTCAGGGTGAGTCTCCAGATCAACTGGGTCAACCTCTTAATGCTCTTAATGCCGAGGCTGAGACTAGGCCGACACCAACAACAAACGTCTAACCAATCAGCATTAGGGGACATATGACGGTCGAGGAGAGAGAACGAGCAAGAGGGAGATTTGAAAATAATAATAAGAAAAAACTGCAGAACGAGAGATGGGACACAATACAAAAGCTCAAAAGAATATCACTGGAATGAAGGTTTATGACTGGGCAAGCGCTTTAGGACCGCGTTTATATTAGAAAAGCTTTCCAGCGCTGGAGAGAGCTAAGTGGGAAGGCCTGAAAACAGACGGGAAGGCTGCTTTAAAACTGCTTCATATGTGTGTAAAACAGGGTTTGTTTGTCATGAGCTGCTGTGCAGTTAGTGACTAACAACAAACACTTTGTATTTACTCTTGTGTACTGTACGTTCATTTTTTGTGCTTCCTTGTCGTTCGTTCATCAACTGCGCTTTATTTTTCGTGAAGCATTTTGTTGCATGTCAGCTGCGATAAACAGACATCCACTCGCATTGCGTGTGTAACAGTGGCCAGATAGTGAGATTTTTGCAGTTAAACCACTGCAAACTGATGACCGCTAGAGAATGCGTTTTTTTGCGTCATTGTTAGTGCACTCGCCTCGCCTGCCAGCAGCGATCGGGCCGGGGTTCGAGACCGACTCGGAGCAGGTTGGTTAGGATTGGAGTGTGAGTTTTGGAGGCGGAGCAATGAAGAGAGGGGTGGGTGTTGGATAATGTCCAACAAGTTTTCCAAATCTACTGATCCTACCTTTTTAATATGTGCTTTTATAAATACTTATAAACAGCCAATATACTAGTAATATGTATGCTAATAAGCAACTAGTTAATAGTGAATGTGTTCCCTAATCTAAAGTGTTATCACCTCATTGGTTCTTGCGGAAGCTCAACCATACTGCTAACACATGAGTATGAACTTCATTGGTTCTCATACGTCAAGCAATTATGCTTGAGCTTCTGTTTACCATATCTGTTGTGTGCGTTGATGAATGTTGATATGTGAATAAAAGCCTAAATTAAATCTGTTCTTCATATAAAGATATCCAGTCTCTTCAGAAAATTTGGACTAAACCGCTCAATTCATGTGGATTAGTTTTACGATCTCTTTATGAGCTTTTTGAAGCGTAAAAGTGGTAGTTGCATAGACAGAACAGAAATATCTCAGATTTCAATAAAAAAATCTTCATTTGTGTTCTGAAGATTAATGCAATTCTAACGGGTTTGGAACGACATGAGGATGAGTAAATTATGACAGAATTTTCATTTTTGAGTGAACTAATCCTTTAATACTGATTGATACATCTTATTGATGCATTAGTCTTTTTGATACTGACACCACAAACAGTCCTGTGTAAAACTAAAGATGATATTTCCTCTAAACTTCAGGCTTTTCAGAATTATTCAGAATACAGCTCTCTGTGGCCTAGAACACTCTTTGTAAAACCCCCTCAGACAATGGCATGCTACTCTAAATTATTTAATGAGGTTGGTTTTTGAAGCCAAGTAGCCGTTGTTACTTCAAAGCGTATTGTCCCGCTTTCATCCCTCATACATCCGTCATCTTCCCAGTTTTATGCAGGTTTACATCTGATGCTCTTTCGTTGTATCAGGTCTGAACCTCATCCAAACCTGGCCCACACTGCCACAAAAGCTTCACATTAACACACACTAATTCAGTAAATGAAATAGATTGAAGTTGACATCTCAGATGAAATCTGTGGGAGTTCATTCAGGTAGTTTTAGTGTGATTCATGTTTTTCCTTTTTTTTTTTTTTTTATGTTATTTGTTTTTTAGACATGTTACAGTAGTAGTATATGATGTCTGTAGGGAAATAGAAAAGATAATGGCCATGACATATAATTCATCACACACTAATGTGACTTATCAGTTCTTTCCTCATGGCTCATGCATTTTGCAGTTTGCATAATAAATTAAATAACAATTTTTCCATCCTGTTAGACATTCATATATTATGCTGCAGCAGATACTTGAACATCCTGCTCTTTCTTGGTCTCATCTATCTCCTCTCTCACAACCCTACAGAGCCAAAGAACTTACTGACCCATAATATGACACATTAATCAAAGATTAAAGTGAAACTCTTCTGGCTTTGAACCGGTTTCCTTCAGAGAATTCTCTCAGATTCACTCTGAGATGTGTCCTGCTTTGAATATTTTATAAACTTTGTACTGAACTATATGTTGTCACCAAATTGTTACGTGTATTTTTCAGGGCATTATACAGAAGATCGTGGACATCCACAAGGTTAGGTGCGTGTCCTGCTTTGGTCTGCGCCTTTGCCAGCTGAGGACAGGTGAAGTTCATTGGCTCCACCCCGACATGGGCGTGTCTCATGTGAGGGAGCGGTACGAGCACAGCCATCCTCAGGACGACTGGAGGTGAGTCACTGTTTTAATGCTGATATCATAACCATAAAAGCATTATTATGACTCAGGAAACATGGCCATTGACTTGTGTCCCCTTCTCAGTGGCTGCCATGTTAAGATCATATGACCAACTGAGTCGTGTAGTTCTACTCGGTTAATACATTTACAGTTCATGGCAGGTCCACGTTTTTCAACCAGTGACAAACAGGAAGAGTGTTCAGAAGTTTGATGTCAAACTGGGGTCACTACCGTTTAAAGTTTGTCAGTAAGATTATTTTTTAATGTTTAATGTTAATTTTGTTTTGATTTCATTTGTTGTCACTAGTGGGGCATAAATTAGTTGGCCTATATATATATAATAGGGATCTAACGATTCACTCAACTCACGATTCGATACGATTCACGATATTGGTTTCACGATGCGATTTTCTCACTTTTTTTAAATGAGAAAGTGTATTTATTATTTCTCAGACAAAATGCAGCATATTTCTTTTTGAAATTGAAATATGTTCATAACAAAACTGAATTGAAATTTTAAAACAAATCCTAAATCAAATAAATAAATAAATGAATAAAACAAATAAAAGAAATCTCCTTCATATGAGTACATGAACAAGATGTTTATTTGCTCTGTTACAGGCTGAACTCTCTGTAGCCATTTAAAATTAGAGGCAACCACTGCATTTTAATCACGATCCCAACAAAGATGCTACATACATGCAGCATAAACAGTTTTTAATTTAAATTTGATTGTATACCTTTTAACATATGAAAATAAAAAAATTTTCAGACTTTAGCTTTGTGAAATTATGCTACATAAAACTTAATAACAGCAGACGTTCTTCATGAGAATGCAAATTCACTGTCTTGAAAGCAGGTGGCGCTTATGGAACAGCGGCAATACAGCGCTTCCTTGGTTACCACTGTAAACTAAGCAGCGCTGCGCGCTTATAAAACTACTTTAAAATGCATTTTACGGAAGTAAGGTGAAAAGAAAATACCATCTAAACTTTTATGAACCCAGTCAGCTCTCCTCAGATATACATTCATATAATCCCCCGTCCCAAAAAGTATCGCGATTCATTTAGCATCTCAACCGACTTGAATCGTCACACATTTGAATCGATTTTCCACCGATTCCGGATGCATCGTTACATCCCTAATATATAATAATAATTGCATATAACAGGATTCCTGTTCTTTATATCCAATATGTTCTTTGTTATATGTGGGTCATGCCTGTTTTATTAGGATGACACTGCACATCGCTCTGTTGTAAAGCATTATCGGAGTGAATATGCTGTTTAGAGGATGAAAGAAAGATAAAATGGCTTATGTATAATTCATTCAGTGGGGTCTGTTAATTCTGCATTAAAATGAGGTTGGCCCAGTGGGCGGCGCTTCAGAATGAATGTGGCTAGTCGTAGTGAGTTTTATCTTAATGAAGCTAAACAAAGCAGCCCCTGCTTAATTGCTCTATTGTTTATATTCCATTCACGCAGGCCGAGGCTTGTTTCACCCATCTTCTTTCTTCAACCGTTCATTATGCATGAATGGGCTTTTTATGCATTTACGGGGAAGTCCGCAGTTCAAAGGATGAGCTTGATTCTGTTCGCCCTCCGGCATGTCTTCATAATGAAAAACAAAGCTCTGATAATAAATGCAGCATTTGCTTTAAAGCAAGACATTTTACCCTCTGCAAATGCGGATCAGCAGGTTAAATTCCTCGTTTTCAGTTTCTGAAGAAATGGAAAAGAAACTGCAGGATTTGACTGCAGGCTACCTCTTGTTTTTCATGGTCTATGATCGTGTTTCCCACATGGAAAAATATTATTCAGCACAGCCTAATGTACAGTGTGATAAACTGATCTAAACCAGAAATCCAAACTGCTTCTATTTTAATAATACTACTTTTTTTTTTTATTGGTGGGAATCTGTGCTAGTACATGTAGAAGAATGTTTGTATGGTGTTTTACTGTGGAGGGACAAAAACACAACACTGTTATTACACAAATTAACTATTTTTGCGCTACTCAGGAAGTACATCAAAAACTGAAAGAAATTTTAACTTGACTACCCCAAAACATTTTTATATAGTATTATACAAATAATGTGTGTGTGTGTGTATATATGTGTGTGTGTGTATATATGTATGTATGTATGTATGTGTGTGTGTGTTTTTAAGTGTGTTAACAATTTTCTTTTGTGAACTAATGTTTGCTAATAGCTTTTCTTTTTAATAGTCATCTTATTTTTAGCAGTCATCAAGCTTGTACACACTGGTCACAGACACAGACACGAAGATGTACCTTTAATTTCACCAAGCTGATTGCTCACTAAAAACCCCCACAGTCATTATCTTTTCAGGCCATTTCAAGTTTGATTTTGATGTGATATAAAGCGGTGATATCTAAGTGGCTGAGTTGTTTACTTACTTTTTAAATTAGTCTTCCCACTAACCCCATCATTGTCTTCATATAGGCCTATTCGAGAACTTGCACGAAATGAAGAGGCGGGATTTATTGCATGAACCAATCATATCCAATCATAACCAATCACATCTAATCATAGCGCAATGGAGGCATTGCCTCCTCTCACGTGACTTTCCCCCATTCATTCTCAATTACCCCCACCAAACCCAGCGCACGCTTTAGGGGGTCTGTTTAAAGTCAGTGGGCTCAGCGGAGGCAAGCCACCTGCTGTTTTTGAGGAGACACTGCCTCCCTTGCCTCAGAGGAAACGCCCATGATATACAGTAGAAATAAAATGCAATGTATATTCACAAATTTTCATTTTATGTGTACATTTATGACGTTTTCATTACATATTCATAATTTATTATTAACTATTTTTTATTTACTTACAATCTGGTTTCCTACATATTATGCAAAATGTTGAAGCATGTGCACTAAACTCAAGTCTTGGAATAGTTTCTTCACCAGAGATTTAGAAGGCACCAAATTGTTTTAGACTTATGTAGCTTACAGTACAAGGAATCAAGAATAAAGTCAATTGAGGCTTTTTAAACAAGTGACAGAATCTCTTGCTGTTCTACCAGATCCGAATGTTCAGAAATGTCCTGCACAAAAGAGCCCAGGCCCACATATAGTGCATAGTGTCTTATTTCGGCACAGATTATTTCCACAATGCATTATAAAACTATTTGAAACTCATTTTGTCTTTATGTTCTGTGCATCATGTCTGAGGCAGATGGCAGCAGGTTCCAGGTACATCATCCCCAGCTGATTTAGAGAACATTGTTTTGAACGTGTGAGGCAGGTGCCGCAGCATTTTGGCTCTTGCTCAGGTAGAGAGATGTGTTGAACTAATTTAGTGTAATTGAGAGCAGACAGTGAGCCAGCTGTGAGAGAACAGGGCGTGATTTTACCTCCCAGACAGACAGCTTCTGAGAGCAGCCACTGATACGGCAGTAATTGTGTTGTCTGGCAGACTTTAGAAGATCGTGTCTCACCGGCATCTCTAATCAGTCACATATGAGAGGGAAGATGAGTAAACAGCTCCATAATCAGAACCATCATCATTGTTAAAGATTCAAGACACACAGTAAAGATGTTCAACCTGAGGGCTTCATTTTCTAAAGCATCTGTTGTGATTGGTCAGGCTGTGTGACAGCCGCCAATCATTGATGATCACCTGTGATTATTTTGAGCATTATGCTGAGATGATGCAGGCGGCTTCAGGTAGAGCTGACAGAATGTGCGTTTTGTTATTAGATAATTTTTTTCATTCTCTCTCTTCTCTCTCCAGATATGAGCTACGGATTCGATACTTGCCTAAAGGATTTTTAAACAAGTTTACTGAGGACCAGCCAACTCTTAACTACTTTTATCATCAGGTGATGGAAAGTTTAATTTTGCAGCCTGTGTACAACTGCCAAACCCTTTGCTAATGTTACATTATTAAAAATGGTAGAAATGGTTTTATTTATGTTTTTGCAAAAATGAAAATCATAATTGTCATGAAAATAGTCACAATGCAAAAAAGAAAAGAAAAAAGAAACGGTCCTGCAATAGGTTTCTTTTTCTTTATGCAAAATGTAATTTATTTTTTAAAATTGTGTTGTTGTTTTTTTGTTTTTTTTTAAAATGTATAAAAAAAAAAAAATTATTATTATTATTATTTTGGGGTGAAATATATATTTTCGTGAGATTCACCCACATAGACATTGAGTGGTGGTTTAGTGTTCAAGGCTCAGGGTCCATTACTGGTTTGATCCCTGTCAGGTTACAAAGATCAAACCATGAGCCTACAATCATCATTGTAAAACAATTCAACTACAAGTGACTGTCCTTGTAATAAGTTCATGTCTCTGTTCTATGGTGCATCACATGAAAATTGCACAAACAAATTCCACCCGATCCTTGTGTGGCGATCTATACAAAAGCAATTAAGACAAATTACAAATAACACAGGAAAACTTAACTTAATTTTAATGGATTGAGAGGAAAGTACTGTTACATCAGAGTTATCAATCTTCATAATTTTTTTCATGAATAGCAAATTAACTCTCCTATTATTTATTTTTAATTGATTTGACATGCAGTTTCGGTCATCATCCACCCTCTACAGTCACTATGGCCTTGTGTCTTTCTTCTTGCCTTGCCTAGCCTAATATTTCTCTGTATGCCCAGGTGAAAAATGATTATATGATGGAGATTGCCGATCAAGTTGATCAAGACATAGCACTTAAACTAGGCTGCCTTGAAATCAGGTATGTGTGATATACACTACCGTTCAAAAGTTTAAGGTCATCAAAGAATCCTAAAAAAATATATTGCGGTTTTCACAAAAATATTAAGCACACAACTGTTTTCAATATTGATAACAATAAGAAATGTTTCTTGAGCAACAAATCTGCATATTAGAATGATTTCTGAAGGATCACGTGACACTGAAGACTGAAAATTCAGCTTTGCCATCACAAGAATAATTGTTAAAATATATTAAAATAGAAAAGAGTTATTTTAAATTGTAATAATATTTTACAATATTACTGTTTTTACTGTATTTTTTAATGTATAAATATTAAATAAATCTACATTTACACTGTATTATCAAATTAATAAGCCTTGGTGAGCATAACAGACTCCAAACTTTTGAATGGTAGCGTAAATGTGTAAAAGTAAGACTTTTATCAACTAAAGATTGAATTCAGACAAACCCCTTTTCTCTTCTCTATTCCAGGAGGTTTTTCAGGGACATGCGTGGTAATGCCCTGGATAAGAAATCAAATTATGAATTATTAGAGTAAGTAATGCTGTCTGTTTGGATCATTAGTATCCAGTTCTAACACTGTGCCCATATTGAATTACATGATGGTCCTTCATACAGAATCCGTTTGATTGATCTTGTGGAATTTTGGTCCAGTTAGATTTGATGTAGGTGATTTCTGCCTCAGAATGAAGGTAGTTGTGAGAAAGTTAAAAATAAACTTTACACCTTTTTGTGAGATATAAAGTCGATATTTGTGAGATGTAAAGTCACAATTAAGAGAAATTGGAAGAAATAAAATTGCAATTATGAGATATACAGGAGCAATTAGAAGAAATATTTAGTTGTGAGAGAGTTGCAATTACCAAAAATGGGCTTCCATAGGGAAACTTGGTATGAAACCAAAAATGGGTCGCAAAATGTAGTACTGCTTGTCGCTGTCATGACAGAAACTTTTAACTTTTTGCAATGTACCTAAATATTGTTAGAAATTAAATTCTGATCACATCTCATTCTCATATTACTCATAATCTCATTATTATCATATGTTCCCTTATGATGTAATTCTGTTTATTTCAAAACAAGCTCATACTAGACTGAACCATTAGAGGATTTCTCTACATCTCTTTTTCTTTCAGATTTTGTGTGTATATGGGTCAGAATAACTAGTCCGTGTTGCATGGCCCTCTGAAACCCGTCTGATCTATTTTTAGTAGAGTATAATTGATCTTTGCGTATCTCCTGCCGTGGTGCAGGGTCTCCATTACTGTAATGTTTTCCCTGATAAGAGACAATAACCTCTACTAATGGTTCAGCCTCAAACAAGTTGCTGTCGCATTTCTTGTGTTTGTACCCCAAAATCTGATCTGAAGTTGTACTTTCTTTGAAAACTAAAGTCAGTGTCTTTCTGTATTCTCCGCCTGCAGGAAGGACGTTGGTCTGCGGAGATTCTTTCCAAAGAGTTTATTAGATTCAGTAAAGGTAATAAGACACTTCTGATGCCCCTGCGATGACTTCTTCAAAACGGTGGTTGTTTTGATTTATTGGATGTGAGAAAATGCTATTGTTCAGGCAAAATCAATGTTATTACCTGCCTGGTTTCCTCTGTGGTCTCACACCCCTGAGATGCTTTGGCCCAGTTCTGTTTTCTCTCTCTCTCTCTCTCTGAAGAAGTCACTGAAGGGATGTGTTCTAATGAAATGCAGTTTGCCAGAGAGCCAGTTTCCTTTTCCACCTGACCTACCTAGTCCGTTTCAGTCTTTTTAGCATGCTGTGGCATGATGTCTACTGTTATTTTAGCTGTTTGCACGGCATTATTCTTTGTGAAAGACTCTATATAAATGAATTGCCATGGTGTTTACAGTTGTAAAAGAATTGCTTAAATTAAACATTAATTTACTAAATTGTAATTTATTTGAAATGTTTCTGTCTATGTAATTGTATGTAAACAAACAAAAAAACGAAAGAAAGAAAGAAAGAGAAAAAAAAACTAAAATATTTTAACATCTAAAAATTATGTTCACCTTTACATTTTTGCAGACGGAATCTTCTGGGCTTCTTATTTTTAATTTCTGCTAATTACATCTTTGAGATTTTACACTAAATTGTTATTCTGTGTGTGTTTAAATGCATTTGGAAATTGAGATGGGAATGCGTTTTTGTTAAAGGGGATTTTCTGCATATTTTGTGCCTTTCGCTCTCTTCTGCTCTTCGTTATTGAGTTTACATTCTACCCCAAAGCAGCCCAAAGTCGCCTTCTTTTCAGTGGTTGCCATGGAAACCCCAGCCCATGTCAAGAGGGAAGAGAGAATTACCAACTAGTTTTGGGGGTTTCATTTGAGAATCTTTAGATTTGCAAACATTCTGCATCTCTTTAGGAAAGGACCCTGATTTTAACTGGCTAATTATCATGTCTGAATAATGAATACTTTTTGATAGTGTTTGCATAGTTTGACACAGCTTGTTTACACCATTAAAGATTAATTTGAAAGCTATTAATCTAAAATTTAAACAGTTTCCTAAGACCCCTTATTGAGATGGCTGATGTGTCAATATTCTACAGAGACTGTTTTATTTTCCTCGACTATGGTCTTAGTCTTGTATTGTGCCATCAAAATGATTCACACTCTCTGAAGAAATATTCATTTAGAAATATCAGTTATGAACGCCTTTTCCTTTTAAATGGTTCAAATGTCCCAGTTTGTCCCTTGACTTAACACCTAAAGGTTAAGTGTGTAATTTTACCAAACAAGTAGTACCGCCCCAAATGTGCGCCATTGGTTGACCCTAAGGAAACAGAGCGGTGTTTCACAGTGTTTACAATCTTTCTAAAGTCATCTTACGAATTGCTTAGAGTTGCCAATGCATATTAAACTCGCATAAGAAAAAAACCCACACGCACTTCACCTTTAAGGGATAGTAACTAATAGCTTAATTTGATTACAAGTCATTGTGTTTTGTCTTTTCAGGCTAAATCCTTGCGGAAACTGATCCAGCAGACGTTTAAACAGTTCGCCAATCTGAACGATGAGCAATGTATCCTCAAGTTCTTTGAGATCCTGTCGCCTATATACAGATTTGATAAAGAGTGTTTTAAATGTGCTCTCGGGGTGAGTTGAGTTTAGATGTGGCTTTATTTTAATGAACTGAATTAATTAACAAGCCATTTACATGTATTAACTCTCCTGATTTATTATTTCTGTCTTAATGGTGATAGATTACTTTAATGGTCTGTAGTGCCCTCTGATGGCTGAAAGATGAATATCAGTGTCTCCATATGTTTTTTTTTGTTGTTGTTTTTTTTGTTTTTTTAACATGGACACAGCCTTTAATCATACATCAATGTGATGGGAAAATAATGCTGCATTGTATTTATTAGTTTGTGTGTGTTTCATGAAGTGTTTGAGTTGAATGTGTCTGCTGTTGTCTGTGATAGTCGAGCTGGGTGATAGCAGTGGAGTTGGCCATCGGACCTGAGGAGGGCATTAGTTACTTGACAGACAAAGGCTCAAATGTAAGTACTGTGCAGTCCAATGGATGGGGGAATAGACTGATAGACATTTGTACAGTATTTTTAAAGTCTGTATCTCTTTCTGTGTAGCCAACACACCTCGCCAACTTCACGCAAGTGCAGAGTATCCAGTTCGAAGAGCGAGAGAGGAAGGGAATTCTGCAGTTAGATGTGGCTGGAGCACCTGAGGTAACTCCCACACATTTTTCAGTGTATTATTTTGTCTGATATGTGGTTTATATACATGGATATGGTACAGCATTCTTGTGCATTTTCTCAGCCTCTGACGGTAACAACTACAGCACTGAACGCAGCGGAGAACATGGCAGATCTCATTGATGGTTACTGTAGACTTGTTAACGGAACTTCCTCATCATTTATCGTCCGTGTACAGAAAGGTGAGAGAACACGCATATATACGCACAAATACAAATCTCAGACAAAATAAGAAACTCCACTGTTTAAAAGTTTGGAGTCTGTTTGATTTTTGAGGAAAATAAGGTAACACTTTACAATAAGGTTGGTAACAATTTAGTATAGGGAACATATATAAACTTTTAACTACGACTTTTCCCTCAATAAACTCCTAATTTAATGCTTATTAATAGTTAGTAAGGTAGTTGTTAAGTTTAGGTATTAGGTAGGATTAAGAATGCAGAATTATGCATTAATAAGTACTAATAACAGCCAATATTCTATTAATATGCATGCTAATAAGCAACTAGTTCAAAGACCCTAAAATAAAGTGTTACCATGAAGTTTAGGTTTCATTTGATAACGTTAGTTAATGCTTTAACTAGCATGAACTAACAATGAGAAATATATTCTTACAGCATTTATTATCCTTTGTTAATATTAGTTCACAGTGCATTAACTAATGTTAACAGATACAACTTTCAATCTTAAAATTGTGTTAGTAAATTAACAGTAACACTACTAGCATGTTGGCTCTAATACTAGCAGCATATTACTAGCGTATTGGCTGTTTATTAGGACTTATAAAGTCCTAAAAATGACCATATTCCTTAACCCTACCCCATACCTTAACATAACCATTACAACAACTACTTTATTAACTATTAATAAGCAGTAATTAGGACTTTATTGAGGCAGAAGTCATAGTTAATAGTGAATATGTGTTCCCCAAACTAAAGTGTGACCAGATTAACATTTACTAAGATTAATAAATGATGTAGAAGTATTGTTCATTGTTAGTTCATGTTAACTAATGAAAAGAAATGAATACTTTTATTTAGCAAGGACACATCAAATTGATCAAAAGTAATATAAAATATGTTTATAATGTTACAAAAGATTTCTGTTTCAAATAAATGATGTTCTTCTGAAATTTCTATTAATCAAGAGTCTAGATAAGTCAAATTTCCACAAAAATATTAAGCAGCGCAATGTTTTTAACATTGGTGGTAATAAGAAATGTTCATTACATTCCTAACACTGAATTCATTACATTTGATCTGTTTTAAATTGTAATAATATTTCACAATTTTACAGTTTTTACTGTATTTTTAATAAAACAAAAATTCAGCACAGCACAAATTCACACATTAAAAAAAAATCTCACAGACCCCAAACATTTGAAATGTATATATATTCTTTGTGCAAACCAACATATTTTCCTTATCAACTAGTTGAATGTCCACTAAAAATAAAGCTAAAACAAAATCTTGACAAATGAATTGACCTTATTAATAGATGCACATCCAGTTGACCATGCTAACCTATGCCTAGCATGTTCATGTTATCAGGAGGCAGATCACATGAACGTCACTGGATTCACTTCCATTGGTAGTCACTGTATTGTCCCTCCTCATTTGCATGAACAGACAGCTCTTGCACATTGCCAATGGTCACTGTTGCTCAAGTCACCTCAAATCATCAAATAAACTTATATTTCCTTACTCAGTTTTTTTATTATTTCTGTTTTGGTTTTCACATTTACATTTTATTCCTCAACAGAAGGAGAGAGAGCTCTTCCATCTATCCCAAAGGCTCCAAAGTAAGTTTCAAAACTCAGACATTAAAAGTGGGGTTTAAACCTTTTTTTTTTTTTTTGACAGTTTTCCATTATATAGACTCTGGTCCTCTAGTACACTCTGTTCTTGCTCCTTTGGCCTCTTTGGCTCAGACATGTGGAATCTCTCAGTGTACCCTCAACTAATGGGACCTGCAGCCCAGCTCCCATTAAGGTGACTGTGGTAGTGCCCATCTGTTATGTCATCCCCCTGCACATGCTAATGGAACAGACCAGCTCAGTGGCTTCAGCATAGATCAGTGTAGAAAAGGTCATGCTGTGATTTTAAGTTTGATTGAAAATGTACACGATTCATCTTCTTCAACCTTTGTCACACAGATCAGCAAACCATGAGAAACGGTTGCAAGGAGTCCGGGCCAAAGCTATCTCCGTTTCAGGTAAGACTCGTCTAAGAGGACTGCACTGTGATCTCGCATTTTTATTGATAATGAATTTAATCCATAACTAATTCCAAAGATGTTCTGTGAACCTCTAATGTTTTCTGAAAAGATGTTGAGATCTCATTCATTCTGAGCAGTTGTTTTTGTCTAATATAATTGTGGTCGAGTCTGTTGCTCTGTATCTAAACCTCCTCCAAACCCCCACAATGATGGTTAAACCTGACATCACCTTAGGAAAATGGCTTAATAAACATACTAAGTAATGTCTTAATAAAAATACAAAATGGTTTGTGTGAGTTTTACAGGATGGAAAATGTCATTATCTCTGTGGAAGAACAATAGAGATCACTGGGAAGTTCCCCCACCATGATAGTGCATGTGCATTTAATATAACCTAAAGAATGAGAATGCTTTTTTCAAGATCTTCCTCTTGCTAATAATGGTTTGGGGCTTTGTTTTATTGAATTGTGTAACAGCCATGGAATACTCTTTTGTGCTATTGCCTCTCCTCAGTACCAACTTCTATCTGTTATGATAAAGACATTAATCTAATGCTTTCTCTGTCTCTGTCTTTTTAAATCTTTTGCATGCTGATTGGATCCACAGATGATATTGGGGATGGTAAAGTCCAATTTTGTCTTATTGCTGAATTGAGCAGGGCGAGATATTGCATATTGACAGTATATTATCATAAGTCATCTTGATCAGTGATTTTGCTTGCAAAAACAATGTGAATTCCCTAATTATTCTAATGTGCATTTAAGTTTCCTGTATACTGTTATTACACTAGTTTTACAATATAGAATATTTGAGAATATAACTTCAGTCACATTAACAAAAAACTATGAAATGATTAATTTGCTCTATCACTCAGAAATGTTCAAAAAGTCTCTACAAAGCATTTTTTCTTATAACAAATTGTTGTAATAAAAATATATTTAGTTAACAATTGCTGTTTATTACTATGTATTATGTTAGTGAATATAATTGAAAAAGATCAAATATCAATATTCTGATATTTTCAGATATTCAAAAGTTGCCTTGATTTACTAGATGTTTATATATATTTAACTTCTTTTTTCATCTACATTTTTAACTTGGCAACAATGACTGGTGAAATTTATGGCTATTTTTTATTTAATTTTTTTTTAGAGCAAAATAAATATTGTCATCAAATGGCCAGAGAATATCAGTTATTTTAATATATTTAAATATTTTTTTATACTTGCATATTATTTTAAATAATATGAAATTGATTTTTTACACTTTATTTTACAATGCCGTAGTTACATTGTAGTCACATTGGGCAGTCGTGGCCTAATGGATAGAGAGTCGGACTTGTAACCCAAAGGTCATGGGTTCGAGTCTCAGGTCCGGCAGGGATTGTCGGTGAAGGGAGTGAATATCCAGCGCTCTCTCCACCCTCAATACCACGACTGAGGTGAGACCCTTGAGCAAGGCACCGTACCCCCAACTGCTCCCCGGGTGCCCCAGCAATGGCTGCCCACTGCTCCGGGTGTGTGTGTTCACGGTGTGTGTGTTCTTGGATGGGTTAAATGCAGAGCATAAATTCTGGTATGGGTCACCATACTTGGCCACATGTCACTTCACTTCACTTCACTTCATTGCAAGTACTGAGTATTATTAATTAACTACATGTACTTACATGTAGTAATGGCACTGTAAAATTAAGTGTTTCCTTTTTTTTGTTCAATAAACAAGCCATAATGCTTCAACTGAACTCCCAACCATTTGTAATGAACTTATTAGCTCAACACAGCAATATATTTTTCTGATACAAGTGCAAAAAGAATATTAAGTGTATATCAAAGTGAGCCAAAGTTTTTCCCACTAGAAGAACTATTTGCTGAAGCTTGCTTCTCAGAAGTGAACAGTTGCTTCAGTGTGTTTATTGTTTGATAGCACAGTTTGACTGCATTCAGCTTCATGTTACAGTCCTGTGAACTCAAGAAAAACAAAATACCTAGGTGTATGTGTGATTTCTCACAGCAATAGCTTACAGTGGAATTTGATGTTGTTTTGATCTGGTAAAACTATTCAGTGCTGCCATGTTGGAGACTTTATCTACTGAAAACACACATCCCTTTCTCTCACAGTAAGGGGAAAGTGTTTGCTCACAGCAGTCCACTCATGGGACTTCACTGACAGTCGATATGAGCTGTCAAAATCTGTTGACTTTCACTGCATTGCTGCGTAGAGAATATTTGACATAACTTTTTCCTTAAAACCAGACAGGACAGACACAATAGCTGTCAGATTAACCATGGCTTCATCTGTTTTTCCCAATGACACCAGTGTTTTAGAAAAAATTTCCCCCTCACTGCCAGATGTACTCGCTCTTTAAACACACTCAGATATCACAGCTGCGAGGATGTGATCGAAGCCAACCCAAGCTCCTGCAGAATACATAGACCTCCAAACACTTTTAAACTTAGCACTGCGGCGTTAATGGGGAAGAGACGATAGAGTTGTGCCAGAGATGAGAAGACATGTTTCTGTGGGGGTTCTGGTTTTGGAAAGGCTGTTTTTAGCTGGTCCTGGTTCATTAGGATTTAAAATACTGTTTTCCCTTTTCAGAAACGGATGACTACGCTGAGATCATAGACGAAGAGGACACATACACCATGCCTTCCAGTGAGTATCACAGGTTCACGCTGATCTCAAACCAGTTATTGTGCTCTGACTTAAAAAAATCACTCTAAAATTGATTGTTTTGTTTTTTTGTGCTTTGTCCACAAATATGAACTTGTTAAGTGGAATCCGAGGTTGTACATTGTGAATATTTCAAAATTTTACTTAAATGGATGTGGAGGGTAAACTATTGCTTCTTTTATTGTGACACCCTTGTGTTCATAATTTAGATTAGCTGTTCTGTACTGTAAAATCATCCTCTAAAGAAAATATAACACTCTGCACATAAATATAACACACTGCACATATCTTTCCTAACCTACTTCCTATTATCTACCTGATTTATAAACATGCTGTTTGGCATCACAGACAGAAGCTCTTGAGACGTTTATAGTTGCTTGAGTCGGTGTCGCTTTCTGCTTAGCTGTTCGTTTAGGTCTGAAACTGAACTCTAGAGTAACATGGCGTTCAGTTTTGTCTCTTCCCTTCTGTGCGCTTGCATCTCAGTCAATCATCATTTGCTCAGTGTGGGCTAGAATAGAGAAAGTTGTATTATAATAATATAACTAATTTCATGTATTGACCGATACTGGTCACATGGACACTGTGCCATGTGCTTATAGGACACAAGGGAAGCACTGAAATGGATATGACGTTGAATATCTGTTTTATAAATGGAACAAACATTTAGCTTTGTCATGTTGTTATTTTTGGGTAAATTATTTAGTTAATTATTGAAAAGAGACTCAGGTCGCAGTCAGGACTTTAAATATATTATTTGATAATCTTGTATGTTTGTGACTCCAAATTTCCTTTTACTAGGATAACATAAAATTTTGTGTATATATATATATATATATATAATAAATAAATTTTGTTTTATAGTTAAAGGTTTGATTTGCATTTTAAATGAGTTACTTTTCATTTACTTTTTAAATACATTTTTGTTCACTAAGAATCATTTTATTTAACTTTTAATAATATTCTACAAGCATTTTTAAGTTTTAACTCCTGTACTACTGATTTCACTGCTACACAAGACATATTTTTCTATTTACCTATTTGTTCCATGGGAAGTATTGTTTTTAAGGTGTAATTATGCTCTTTAATATTAATTAAGCTGCCCACAACTGTGAAATTAACATAAAAGTGTTAAAATAACCGGGTCATGATAAGAAAACTCAGCGTTTGGTTTTTGTAAACATTGCTTTCATTAATCAAAATGTTCTTTATAAAAGGAAATACAGTAATTATCGGTTAATGGTGACCTTAATGTTATCCAGTGTTATATTTGCCACTTTGTTTTCTTTCGTTATCGGCACAACAGAATATTATGGACTAGATGAAGGTAAAGCTGTTTCTCCTGCTGTTTTCATTCCCTTTCCTCCATATGCTTGAGACTTCATGTGTGACGGTGGGGCCTGTGTGTTTGTGTGCTTTTGCTTTGCCTGTGTTTATTTTGGTTGAATCTTTATATCTTTATATCTTTATTTTCTGATGTTTTAAACAGAAATGATAGTTTTTTTGGATTTACCCACATATATGCTGCGTATACACGTTCAAGTTCCACTAAAGGTGCTCCGAACAGGCTTTGACACTTCTTAAATGTCATGTTCTTGTTCAGTAATTATTGTTTTGCTCTTGTTGATGAATAAACCTTGGTATATTTTCTTTACTGAGTCTTGTATGCATTTTTGTTTCATAATTGTGATATGGCATGTATGGGATGGATTTTATATTGGAAAGCATATATGAACAGATTCAGATGGAGTAAAGAACTGCATGGTGTCTTGGTTCTTGGTTCTTTTTCTGAGTACATAGTGCAAAGTGACCTGTGATAATCATATATAAAATGGTATTTTTAAGTGTTTGTTCACTGTAGGTTCATTATGTCTTTCAGCCAGAGACTATGAAATCCAAAGAGACAGAATTGAGCTGGGACGCTGTATAGGAGAGGGGCAGTTTGGAGACGTCCATCAAGGGATCTACTTGTGTCCGGTATAAATGATTTGTTACATTTTATTAAATTATTTAAACTGTAATTATGTGAAGTAATATTAGAATTTAAAATAATTTTTTTATTTTATTATGCTGGACTAAGAGTTATTAAATAGTTGTTTTTTGTTTCTTCAGGAGAACCCAGTTCTTTCTGTGGCGATAAAGACGTGTAAGAACT
Organism: Anabarilius grahami; assembly: GCA_003731715.1. NCBI lineage: Eukaryota > Metazoa > Chordata > Actinopteri > Cypriniformes > Xenocyprididae > Anabarilius > Anabarilius grahami. The sequence goes on along the minus strand of RJVU01062584.1, from coordinate 3,417,169 downwards.
GCACCTCGGACAGCGTTCGAGAGAAGTTCCTCCAGGAGGCCTGTGAGTGTATAATCTCTTGATACCCATCAGCCCATAACAGCACTGCATATCTGCGTCATTCCCATGGCTTTGTCCATCAGCTTTCCATCACTTAAATTGAGTGGAATGTGTTTTGGTTAGTCGGTGCCGAAACTCCAAACATTTTCAGAATGTGGAGTTTGTAAGAGCACAGCTGTTGGCTTTTGTCCACTCGAACAGGTGCTGGTGAGAGTGAGAGTGAAGAAAAGGTCAGACACTAATAAACAGGACATGACGTTTTTACCACAGCTTTCATAGATCCTTCACAGATAATTAGATTTAACTGTATAATTCAGTTATTTTGTCTGATTTAGATACACATGATGCACATCCGACAATGTCATACCACATTTATTAAAGTGACGGGCATTCCTCCAAATTCACAGTCACTGTTTTAAATTCACTGTTTTAAAATAATTTGAAATGTAATTTATTCTTGCAATGACAAAGCTGAATTTTCAGCATCATTACTCCAGTCTTCAGTCACATAATCCTTCAGAAATCATTGTAATATGCTGATTTGGTGCTCAAGAAACATTTTTTATTATTATGAATGTTGAAAACCGAACAGCAAAAGAACAGCATTTATTTGAAATGGAAATATTTTGTAACATTATAAATGTCTTTTACTGTCACTTTTGATCAATTTAATGTGTTCTTGCTGTACAAAAGCATACATTTCTTTAAAAGAAAAAATAAATTCTTACTGGCCCCAAACTTTTGAATGGTAGTGTATGTTTTTCATATCAAATGCAGTTATATATGCTTCCGTAAGCCCTGCTAAAATGTCATAACGTTTATGTTGGGCTAATTTTGTCTCTCTGTGTTCCTGCAGTGACCATGCGACAGTTCGATCACCCGCATATTGTTAAGCTGATTGGCGTCATTACAGAAAACCCAGTGTGGATCATCATGGAGCTGTGCACACTGGGAGAGGTGGGTTTTTTTCTTATGGCAGGCAATCTGGGTTATGTGTAGCAGTTTGCTTTGGGTTTGGGGGAGGGGTTTGAACACTTCTTAAATGTCAGTGGGGAACGTGACCTGATATTAAACACATTAAGCTCACATTATTCGCAAAGATGGCAGCCGGGTTAAGGCTGGAGGAATCCATCATGACTGCTTGTCTCATAAACCGGCCATAAATGCGTAGTAAAGATGATTGCTAGCGGAGGCTGTTTGTCATAGCACGTCTCAGATGATTCAATCCAACTGAGACACTCTGTGCATGATTGTATATGGGCTTTCTGATGGAAATCTGTTAGCTGTTAAATAGCTAAAAACTCTCTAAAGTCTCTACAAGGGTTCTGCATTAACATAAGGCCCTGTTTACACCTGGTGTTAACATCTGTCTTGGGTGATTCAAGACACTTGCTGTTCACATCTGGGGCCAGATACACAACATTCTTTAGAATAAAATTCTTAACTATTTTCTTCTAACTTTAAAGAATTCCTGTTTTTTAATTCACAAATAGGAATGTTCTTATCTTTTTTTCTTAAAGGGATAGTTCACCCAAAATGGAAATTCTGTCATTATTTACATATGATGTTCCAAGCCTCATCGCTAGGGGTGATATAGGGCAGGCTGTGGTTTCCTATGAACTATACAACAGCTCCATCTAATGTCCAGCATTGGTTTTAACTCTGACAGTGCTGTCTATGTTATTTCTTAATTAATATAGTTAAATTTGCTGTGCATTTGCATAAAGCTCATATAGTACTAGTTCAGTATTTACTTATATACATTTTTCCCCTCTTTTATTTTTCAGTTGCGTTCCTTTCTTCAGATTAGGAAGTACAGTCTGGATTTAGCATCACTCATCCTGTTTTCTTACCAGCTCAGCACAGCCCTTGCGTACCTAGAGAGCAAACGCTTTGTACACAGGTAAGTGTCCACATTTTGCAAACACTGCTGGTGTTGTAGTCATCACTTTTGTTTCCCGTTGAATGATTTTGCAGGAAGGATCAGGAGCCTCATCTTCTGCATGCATTATTTATTATAGTGATAATCTGGATATAAGGCAATTCTTAAAGGTGTTTTCGGAGCATTGTCTTACCTAACGGTTTTTTTTTCCAGGGACATTGCGGCACGGAACGTTCTTGTGTCTTCGGTGGACTGTGTGAAGCTGGGAGACTTTGGGTTGTCTAGATACATGGAGGACAGCTCTTATTATAAAGGCATAAAGTCGACATATATATATATATATATCATGGTTCATGGTTCTACAAAAATATTAAACAACTCAACTGTTTTCAACACTGATAATAATAAGAAATGTTTCTTGAGCACCAGATCAGTACTGATGTAATGGCTGCTGAAAATTCAGCTTTGCCATTACAGGAGTAAATTACATTTGAAAATATATTAAAATAGAAAAGTTATTTAAAAATTTTAATATTTCACAATATTACATTATTTACAAAATAACAGTATTTTTACAGTTTTTTTTTAATCAAATAAATGCAGCTCTGGTGAGCATAACAGACCCCAAACATTTGAATGGCAGTGCACACTGGGGTTCAAAAGTCTCAGACTACAATGAAAACATGGATTTTTTTAATGGAACCTCAAAATAGACAGGTTTTATGATTTAAAAGCTTTAAAACAACTAATCAATTCATGTTAAAAAATGAAGAATATATAAATGTAGAAATATTTTAAATGCTTCTCTATTCTGCACTGTTTTCACTCAATTTGTTATGTTTATAATATAATTTGTAATAAAAATTGTTGCATTGAATTAGAAAATAATGCAAAATAGAAGCATTCTCACTAGTGCTCATTGTCTCTTTCTCTCTGTCCTTGCAGCTTCTAAAGGAAAACTACCTATTAAATGGATGGCGCCAGAGTCAATAAACTTCAGACGTTTTACCTCAGCCAGCGACGTGTGGATGTTTGGTAAGAGTGCTTTACTGCTGTGAATTCCTCTTGTCAGAATCAGAAACTCAACATCCTGTGCATGTTCAGACACTGAAACAGCCCACAAAAACAGTTTCCATTAGCATTATGCGTTCAATGCATTTGGGACATCTAAATTGTTTAGAAAATGTTTCTGTGTGTGTATAAAGAGGTGGTTTAGAGCTTGAATTTTTCCGTCCTGTGTGTGTAGCAAAAGTTTAATTAATAGTGTAGATTGGGAGTGACGCATCTTGTTTTATAGCCGTCTTTAATTAGTGCTAAAGTTGGGTTTTATCTAAAGTGGAATATTGCGATCGTCTTCATGTACATCTAGACTCACTTTATGTTTGTGTTTTTAGGTGTGTGTATGTGGGAGATACTGATGTACGGAGTGAAGCCCTTTCAAGGCGTGAAGAATAATGACGTGATTGGTCGGATAGAGAACGGCGAGCGTCTGGCTATGCCGCCCAACTGCCCGCCGACCCTCTACAGCCTGATGACCAAGTGCTGGGCGTACGATCCCAGCAAACGGCCACGATTCACCGAGCTCAAAGGCCAACTAAGGTCAGTCCACATAACTGAGTTTTGCACAAATTCTGCTCCATTCACTATGAGCTGCATTTGAATATTAAAGGTCATGGTTTTGAATTATTTTTGATTGTATACGTAAAAACTTACACTTACACTTACACACACACCTTCCTGGTTTAGAGTCTCATAAACACAGTAAATGAATCTGCCTTATAGCAGTAGATGGCGCTGTAATGCTCTAGTATAAACTGTCTGACTGCAGATTGTTTAAAGATTGCTGGTGCAGCAGGTAGAGATTCAGCCCAACATCCACCCATACTTAATTGAGTTCAATGAAAAGGACTGAGGTTAGACCTGTAATGGATTTCATGTCCGAACTGTGGTTTGCTTCAACACATTTAGCTGTGGTGCTCATGTAGGTTATTTAAGTCCAAGTGACATTTACTGTTCTGGTTTCTGGTTCACCAATGCTCTATATTGTGTGTATATATATATGCTGTTCATTTACATTTGTTGTTACTGTTTCATATATGTTGTCCATGTCCATATGTGCACTATATTTTTATGTTTTCTGATATCATTCAAGAGCTTTTTTGTGAAGTCAACACTAATATTTAAACACTAATGAATGGAGAGCAGGAATATTTTCTTTATTTTACTCTTTCCTAGTAGCTGTTACATTATTTTATATTTGTTGTATTTTTTTATCACAAATATTTNTTTTACTCTTTCCTAGTAGCTGTTACATTATTTTATATTTGTTGTATTTTTTATCACAAATATTTTATTATAATTTACTCAGCACTATACAGTTTTTAAATGAGCATTTTATCAGATTTAGCAGTACAGTATTGATTTATTTAATTTAATTTAATTTATTAATTTTATATTTAGAATTTTAACTTTTTTTTTTTTGTTAGACTTATTTACAACATTTTTTTCACTGAAGATGTTGGAATGGAATTATTTACTTTATTTTTCTCTGTTTTATAATGTAATTTGTAGTTGGAGGTTTTATACATTTTAAAACAAAAACACCTTGCCATGCACATATAGTCTACTATTCAAAAGTTTGGGTTTAGTAAAACTATTTTTTTAAAGAAATTAATATTTAGACATTAATTAAGACATTTATAATGTTAATATCAGAATATTTCTAATTCTGTTTAAATAAATTCTTTATAAATGTCCATTTATCAAACAATCCTGACAGAAATGTATCACAGTTTCACAGAAATATTAAGCAGCACTTAATATTTTATATATTAACAACTGTTTTCAACACTGATAATAATAATAAGAAATGTTTCTTGAGCAGCAAATCAGCATATTAGAATGATTTCTGAAAGATCATGTGACACTGAAGACTGGAGTAATGATGCTAAAATTTCTGCTTTGCCATCACAGGAATGAATTACATTTTAAATTATATGAAGAAAAACAATGGTTCTTTTAAATTGTAATATTTCATATTACTGTTTTGACTGTATTTTTGATCAAGTAAATGCAGCCTTGGTAAGCAAAAGAGACTTCTTTCCAAAGCATTAATATTTCTTACCGTAAACGTAAATGTAAACATAGAGAATTGCATAATCTTGTTAAGCCTTGTTAATCTTGTTAACACTCTCTATGTCTATGATACTTCCTGTCTGGACCTGATTTCATAGTTAAAATAGCAACTATGAGAAAAATCATCCACTCCTTCTTTCTTTCTCACACATCCTTGAGTGTTTATCTCTCCCTGACTCTTTCAGGCATGCACACACACTCCCTGCATCTTTCATGATACAATAGTATTTAGTTCCCAAATTCTGTTCTTGTCCACACATGCAGTCAGTTCCCGTAAATCCTAATGGAGAGGGGAAAAACAACCTGTGCTCTGACAGGCCATCAAACACTTGATTCCTCAATAATCTGAGGAATCTTGTCTGCCTTCAGCAAAACATCCAAGTTTTCTATTTGATATAAAACAGATTTGACAGCATGAGATGTTTCCAAAATCTCAAGTTATACATAAATGCCCCAGATATCAAAATTGAGACAGATATGTCATGTTGCATCTTGAGTTTCCAGACTTATTCCTAGGTATCTTGGATGGAGTCAAATTGTTAAAATGCGTATGGAAAAAACAGTTCCCTCTCTCTACCCTCATTAATTTGGTTGTACATTAAATTGTAGCATGTCTGTTTCTAGGAGACTCTGTAAATATTTGCACTGTTAATATCATTTATAAAGCCAAATTGCAGCCATAACTGGTGCTGAAGTTATCAAAGCAGAGGTTTAGTCAACATCCTGTTGTGTTTGATTAGCCACTGTATACTTCTATGATGGGTGGATTTATGGTCTTTATGACCTTATCTCAAGACTCAAGGTCAACGTTGATGGTGTTTGTTTTAAAAGAGTGTCATGTTTATGATTGCTAAACAGCAGTTTTAACAGAACATAAATAAAGTTTATGTACTTTCCCCAAAATTATCTCTTAAAGGGTTAGTTCACCTTAAAATTAAAATTCTGTCATTAATCACTCACCCTCATGTCGCTCCAAACCCGTAAGACCTTCGTTCATCTTCAGAACACAAATTAAGATATTTTTGATGAAATCCGAGACCTTTCTGACCCTTACATAGACTGCAACGTTATTACCACTTCAAGGCCCAAAAAGTTAGTAAAGACATGGTTAAAATAGTCAACGTGACTACAGCGGTTCAACCTTAATGTTATGAAGCGATGAGAATACTTTTTGTGCGCAAAAAGACAAAAATAGCGACTTTATTCAAATGTTTCTTCTCTTCGTTGTAATAATGTTGCAGTCTATGAGGGGGTCAGAAATAGGGGTAGGAGAAAAAAATCGATGCATAGCGATTCTGGATCGATTCTGAGCTTATTTTTAACCGTAGTTGCGAGATGACACTGCGTATGCTCACGGTGCGTGTCCACCGGTGAGGAGCAGAGCGAGCATTTTCAATTAATTGATATGGATGTTGAGCTTCACTCTCGCGAGCCTGATGATACTCAACTTCCATAGGAATGAACTGAATACGCTCGCTCCGCGCCAGTGGACACGCACCGTCAGAAACAACCGCATTCTGCTTGTTTCCATTTCCTCTCATACACACACCTCTCGAACCTTCCATAAAATAATCTTTCATACAGTTCGGAAAAGCTAGAGCGAATTACATGCGCAGAAATTCGCGAGGTTCATCCTTGTACAGGATATGCGCTGTGAGAGAAACACGCATGCAGCTTGCGTTATCGCCCACCTGTAGGCCTATTTTTCTTAAAAATGCTCTACGAAGACATAATTTATGTTGTTTGGAGTGCTGTGGGCTTATATTTTATGAAAATATGAAACTCACTGACAGAAGGCAGCTTTCAATTTCCACGTGCGCTTTGTAAAGGACGCTCGTGCAAGTGGCTGTGTGCGACTCTGTTTAAGTGTTTAAATGTAGCCTACTTGCATCTCAAAATGCTTTTATGATGCAAAATTAATGTAAACACAGTCAGTTAGATGTCTTAAGGGATTAAACATCTTATATTTCAAAAGAGATCTGTGCATTATTGTAAATGCAGCTTATTCTTCCGCTGTTTATGATGACATCAGTAATAATCAAATAACCGTAATGCTGAGAAAGAGTAAAATCCCTCACAGCCTTTGAATGGAAAATGTTCAGATACTCTTAAATACTGAAAGCACTCTGTTTACTTTGTTTACTTGCTTTTATGTTTTGAAGCTGTTTATAGCCAATATTTAAAAATCTTAACATACAATTATTTAAAAAGTACTTGCATTACAGGCTGTGTTAAATAAAAAAAATAAGGTTACGAAACTAATTAATTAAGAAAAAAAGTGTATCAAGAATCGTTTTGGAATTGGATCGTGACTCCTAGAATCGGAATCAGATTGGATCATGAGGTGCCTAAAGATTCCCACCCCTAGTCAGAAAGCTCTCGGATTTCATCAAAAATATCTTAATTTGTGTTTCAAAGATAAACAAAGGTCTTACGGGTTTGGAATGACATGAGGGTGAGTAATTGACAGAAGTTTCATTTTTGGGTGAACAAACCCTTTAATGTTATTTCATCAGTGCACACTGAGAAGAAGTGAGGATTATGAAAAGAAGTCACAGATTTATGTATTGAAGTCACATGGATTTGACACACAGGAAGCTCAAACAATTGTCTGTTCATCAGAAGTCTTTGTCAGCGATTGCAGAAAGTCAAGTCCAAACAAATTGAGGAATGAATCATTATGTTTGTCTTTTCTCACTCAGTAGTTTGTCTAAACATTGTAGAAGCACTGTAGTTTGTGTCTGAACTTCTGTGTATGTTGAGATGTTTGGTGCTTGATTCTGGAATAAATTCATGAACTAAATAAGCCAGGTGTGAATGTTGAAACTTTCTTTTAACAGAGTGGCCCTCTAAGGAGCATAATAGCCCAGTAAAGTTCAGCATTACACTTGAGAAGTAAGGGTTAGAGAATGCAGACAGTCTGTTATTCACAGGCAGGCAGAAGATGCTGGACTGATCTGATTTTGGGTGAGTCTGGGACTCAATGGTCATAGATTCTGTATGTGGGCCTTTGAGATGTTGCAGAGACTCTCTACCTTTTTTATTAAGAGCTGTTAAGCCCAACCTTGTCATGACATTTTTTTGTTTGTTTTTTAATTGAGTTTTTTTATTTTAATATTTTTGACAGACTTTTATTATTATTATTATCATTTTACATATTTGGTAACACTTTACAACAAGGTTCATTAGTTAAACATTAGTTAATGTATTAACTAACATTTAAGATGGGGGGTATAGATTTCGTTATTTATTTATTTTTTCTTATTTTTTTAGGGCATTTTTGTTAAGAATTAATTTGTTAAGGGCTGCCAACCCCAAGCATTAAGATTTTAACTATTTTTATTAAGATTTTTGTATTTAAAAAATTTTTTTTATTAAGCTGCTTTTTTATTTTTACTTTTTAAACAATTTAAATGTTTAAAGTTTTGTTAAGAGAATTTTTTTTTAATGAATATTTGTGTTTTTTAATAAACAGTTGTTTAGAAAACATTTTAATCCTCAAGATAAACTTATCATGGCACCTTTTAATCTGTTTTATTAGATTCAGCTACAGCTTTTGTCTTTGAGAGCCTGAGACCCCTGCAACAGTCACGGCTGTGTATGATGGTCTGGGTGTGGGGAAGCTCAGCAGGTCTGGATTGATCACAACAGGTGTCCCTTCTGTTTATCCTGCATCTCTCTCGCTCTCGCTCTCGCTCTCTCTCTCTCTCTCTCTCCCCATCCACTCATGGTCTCTTTGAGATAATAGAGTTTCCAGAAATAGTCCCTCTCACGGTCAGCTTGCATTCTCTCACCACTAAGACTTACATGCTCTGTTCTTTCGCACCTCTTGCGTTTTTGTAGCCACCTCTAAGCGCAAGACTTCACTGACGACAGGTACAAGCTTCACAAATCGATACTATAAAGACTGTGTGGTGAGTTTTAAGGTCATTACTAACATTTCCATTTTTGTAAAGTGTTTATTTGATCACTAAAGCCATTTCTGTGGTTGTACTGGGGCATGAGCAGACCCCACCCTGAAACTACGCCACCATTTGTGGTTTGGGGTCGGTATGATTTTGAAAAATGTTTTTAAAGGAAGTCTTATGCTAACCAAGGCTGCATTCATGAGATTATAAACACAGTAAAAATAATAATATTGTGCTATTACATAGCAATATTACAATTTAAAATAACTGTTTTCTGTTTGAACATGTATATTTAAAAAAAAGTATTCCTGTGATGGCAAAGCTGAATTTTTTTCAGCAGCCATTAATGCAGTCTTTAGTGTCACATGATCCTTCAGAAATCATTCTAATTTGAAGATTTGTTGCAAATTTTTGTGGAAATCGGGTAAATGCTTTTACTTTCACTTTTATATAAATTTTAATGTATACTTATTAACTTACTAATATATGCTGAATAAAATTATTAATATCTTTAACAGATAAAATAATTTAGTACATGTACTAAAACTTTAGTGCATATGTGCACTAAGGCTGTTTTTTTTTTATGTATTTGTATTAGTGTCTCTTTTTATTCACATAGCAGTCTACAATGATAAATGTTGAAGAATTATGTGTTAACACAATGAAATGCCTGTCATCCTCTTATTCAGGCTGTTTGACTTTACTTACAGCTTCTCATGACGTATTTGATTGTGAAATAGTCTTTCAGGTATGAAATGACACTCTGTGTTGCTTTATTTTCCCTGGTAGTCGACTGTGTGTGGGTTGGTATCTTCCACTGACTCGTCTGTGATGAAAGAGTGACTCCACCTCTCAATCAATTGCATAAATGGAATGGAAATGTCTTCCTCTTGAACTCATTCTCATTTATAGGAATAAAAGCAAAGTTTGAGGGGAAAATATCTTACATTCACATTTGTACTAAAGAGCTCTATTACTTTCCTGCTCTGCAAGAGTGGTCGCAAACTCGAGGATCCATTAAGACTTGTAGTTTTAGAAGAAGGATGTTGTTGTTTGATAATGTTTCCCACCGGCGTTTGTGCAGTACAATCCTCGCGGAGGAGAAAGCTCAGCAGGAGGAGCGCAGCCGAATGGAGATGAGGAGACAAGTCCCCGTATCCTGGGACTCGGGAGGTTCAGATGAGGCACCACCCAAAGTAAGTAACTGCGCTGAGCTATTTCTTATGTTAAACAAGCTGACAACAAATGTCCTAATCAATGTGTAACTGACTAAGAATGCAAAAATAACTTTTTTTTTTATAAATTCATTGGATTGTTCATGTGTTTTTTACGTTTTTACATTTATGGCAGCCTGAGTTCATCTGGTACAGCAGATTTATTACCAAGGTTAACAGAGTGTCACCATTTGTCACCCTAGCACATGGTGGCTTGTTAGGAGTAGTAGTATGCATGCATGTTTGTTTTAACATTAACCAGGTTGTTGTTGTTGTTTTTATTAGAGTGAAAGAAAGAACTTGAGCAAATTTTTCCCCTGAAAATGTTGACTGTTGTGCTTACAAAATTGTTTGCAGATTTTATTATATGAGCAGCAAAAAAGTGTTTAACACTGCATTTTTTTCTGATTTTCAAAGAAAAATACTATAAATATATTTCCTGCAGTAACTGATTCATTCATTATTGTGTGTGTTTATAGTTAGCCAGCAATTTTCAGACTTTCCCTTTGTCGCTAATCTCAGCTCTCCAATGCCAGGTCACGTCTTCTGTCATGTAACATCACTGTGTCTTGGATACAACACCATCATAGTTTCTCATTTGTTATGGTTATATACAGTGGGGTCTGAACATCTGAGACCAGCAGTGGAAATGCTTCTATTTTGTATTTAGCTAATTTAATCCAAATTATATTATTAGCATAGCAATCTGGTTTGTTTTCTTATTTAATCAGTGTCCTAGAAATAAATCTTTAAATATTTATATGTAGGTCAATATTTTAATTTCAGTATTTTAACTTGATTTTGAATCACAGATATTCAGTGTGGTCTCAGGCTTTTGGACCCCACTGTGTAGTACATGTGCTTACCATATGCAAAAATGCTTCTTCCCATGTGGTTCTCTGTCTTCAATACTCTCTTCATCTGTCTGAACGACTCTAATATGTCGATAAATATGATTAGACGTGTCATGATCTTTTCTTATGTCTGTTACTAAAGACAGATTTAGTCTCCATTTATTACATGGAGAATATAAAGATGTCAATCACCCATTGGTTGATCAAATAAATTCATTCAGTCAAATGAAGTCTTTTTAGGATGAAAATCAACAGATCCATGAAATCCAGACTAATTTTTATGGATTTCAGTCCTTGTTTTCCAGCTTTGAGATCTGTATATGCTAGTATGCTCCTCAAAATTAACTAAATTCATTTTAGAAAAATGCATTTAAAATGTACCATCTTTCTTTTCTGGAAAAACGGATCAAACATCGATGACCCATTGTGTCTTATATGTCCCTTCCCAGTTTCTTGTTTTAGTTGGAAATATGCTACTTTTATTCAGCAAGTACTCATTAAAATTGATTAAATGTGGAAAAATACATTTATAATGTTTTTTTTTTTTTTTTTTTTTTTTTTTTTTTTTTTAAATGCTGTTCTTTAGAACTTTCTATTCATCATTAAATCCTGAAAAAATTGTGGTTTCCACAAAAATAAGCAGCACAACTTTTTTTAACACTGATAATAATAAGAAATATTTCTTCAAATCAGCATATTAGAATGATTTCTAAAGGATCATGTGACACTGGAGACTGGTGTTATGGCTACTGAAAATTAAGCTACATTTTAAAATATATTGAAATAGAAAATTAATTTAAATTGTAATATTTCACAATATTACTGATTTTTACTTTATTTTTGATCAAAAAAATTCAGCCTTGGTGAGAATTTTTTCAAAAACATAAAAAAAAATCTTAGTAGTGCATGTCAGTACAATTGAAGTTTTTATTCTTATGATTGATATTGTCAGTTTGTCTGATTTTTGACAAGGTTTTAAATCCTTCCCTGTCCTGTGCTGCTCACATTATGGTGATTGATGGGCTGGGCTGATCTCTCCATTCTCTCTGTGTGTGGCTTAAAGTACTTCATACTCTTACTTTCAAACCCCCTCACTCCCTGTCAGACCTGTCAATCATCCTGTCCAGGTGCTTACGTCTGTTTTTGTGTTGAGTGGTCACACCTGCCGCTGTGCTAATGACCAGAATGAATCTGCTTTCATCCATATCATGTCTCACTAAATTTCTGCTTTTGTCATCCTTTCTGTTTGTGCCGTGTTTCCTTGTGTTGGTTAGCTCATATTTCATTGTGTATGTGTAGCCCTCCCGCAGACGCCCCCTCCAGCACAGCTTCAGTGTGGACTGTCTGTCTGCATCTGCGTCTGCTGCTTCTCACCCTCCACAGCAACCCTTCGGTTCCCAGATCTCCCTTTGCTTCCGCCAGCCTGAGTCGTCTGCCTCTCCTTTGGGGCCATGTGACAAACCCATCATTAACCGATCACCACACATGCAGCAAACGCTACAGCAAAACACTCACGCTCAGTGCCATGCTAATACACAACAGCTTAGCATACATCCCCAGCCCTTCCCTCAAACTCAGACCTCGCTTCTGCTTCAGCCGTTACCGCTGCACTGCTCCCTGCTGTTCCCCCAGGGGCCCAGGAGGAGACCCTCTGTCCCCCCCACTCAGCCTGCTTTCTACGACCCCTACTATCCCTCCATGCAACAGCTGAGCCTGACCCACGTGCCCTACAGATTCTCACAGGCAGGTGTGCTAGGACTGTTAGCAAGGAGTTTTACTGTAGCTTTTTCATTAGCACAGGTGCTTTTTTATATAGGTGCATGGCATTTTAGCTGCAGATTAGATGTTATAGTGGTAAAAAGCAGTAAAGGATTTAGTGCATTAGAGTCAGCAGTGTTGACTGCAATATATAATCAGTCTATAATCAAACTACATTGGGTTTTTACATAGTCGAGCAGAAGTATTTATTTGATGACTATGTAAATACGACAATGTGTAATAGAGTGCAACAGTGCCTGCCCGCTTTTTCACCGGCCTTGGTTCCGGAAGTAATTTCCCTTTCATTTTTTTCCCATAGGGATTTAAAAAAGTAGCTGTTAAAAAGTTATAAGCCATGATTATACATACAAATATTTAAGTAGTTACATACTTTACATCATCTACATCATACATACTATACATCATAAATGTTTATAGGTTATTGTTAAAAGTCAGTGAATGTGATTTTTTTTTTTTTTTTTTTTTTTTTTTTTTTTTTTTTTTTGTTTTATTTTTTTTTTTTTTTTTTTTTTTTTTTTTTTTTTTACTTCCGGAACCTGACTGTTTCACTCTATTTTATATATAAATGATAAAATGCACATTGCGTGTCACCTCTGTCTTTTAGAGGAATTTCACGAAGCAGATTCTGGTTAACGTGTATACAGTACATGTTGGATAAAGCCGAGTTACAATCACAGTATTTACTGTTGGTCAATTTGTTGAACTTTGCAAGAAAACTGAACTAGTGAGATTTCAGTTGGACAAAAGCTTTTATATGACATTTTAAAATGATAAATTATTGCTTTAGCCTGACTGAAATTGCACATACAGTATGTGTATTTAGTGATTTGGCCGCTCTTTACTGACTCTAAGTGACTTTTGCACTTTTTAGGCTTCAATATATAATATATATAATATTATAGAACCATTATTTGATCAAAGATGATTTAGATTAAAATGAAGTAGAAAAAAAATGCTAGCTTCAGATAATCTTTCAGATAAAACTGTGTGGAAAGCTGCATGTTGCCTCTTCAATGCATGCAAACTAAACTGTGTGCCAAACCTGATGTTTAACATACAGTACTGTGCAAAAATCTTAGGTACGTCAGTATTTTCACCAAAAAAAAGGGCGGGTTTAAGCCAGTTATTTATCTTTTGCTTCAGTATGTCAGTAGGAAATATCAGTTTACATTTTCAACCATTCCTTTTGCCATTAATTGTAATAATCCAGTTAGATTTTTGTATGCACAAGGAATCTGACGACAGCTGGTATGCTCCACACGGAAATCTGATCTCTGAGTCCATCTTGGATTACATGAAACAGAAAAAACAGACATACTAAATCCAGAAGAACTGCGACAACGTCTCCAAGATGCTTGAAAAAGCGTGCATAAGACTTTTGCACAGTACTGTATATTAAAATTAAGGGTTAACCTGCCATAGATGTGTGTGGTTGTGTGAATCTCAAATTTTATATTTGGCTTTATTTTCAGAAATGCAGACAAAACAGTTGTAATAATGCTCTCAACCCCATCCGCATCCCCAACAACAAAAGAAAATTGGTTCTTAAAGCAGATTGATTATAAACATCTTTTTTGGTTTGCTTTGTTTTAAAGAAAATAAATCCCATCTCTCTCGTGCCACGTTGTTTTTTTCACCATTTTTAACCCTTTTCAGCCCATTTAGTGTATGTTACTGTGTTGTCACCCATTTTTCTCCTTTTGTTTCCTCCTCTGCTCATCTGGAGCTGTGGTCAGTCGACTCTCTCTATGAACGGGTTTATAAGGTAGATCAGTCCGTCTGTCGTTTTCCCACCCGCAGCTGAGCTTCGAGTATCCCAACCAATCAGATGAGGACCGCCTCCTGTCAAACAGCATTCATTCTTCAATCCCTTCCTTCTAATATATTATACCCGCCCCGGTCCTTCTTCCATGTATTGTATAACTACAATAACATAACACATGCATTGTGTTAACGTTTAACTAACTGCTTGCATTTTATGTTTGACTGTTTTCATTTTTTCCCTTCAACAGCCTGAAATCTTCATCCACACAAAATGCAAAAGAATTTTGTGTGCGTCTGGTGGACTGATTTTAACAGCATCTCCTAACCTTAACCTGACTGGTCAAGATGTGCTAGTATATTGACATAGTTGTATGTGTGATTACAGCCCAGTCGACCTGGTTATCCAAGTCCCCGTTCCAGTGAAGGATTCTACCCTAGTCCTCAGCACATTGGCCAGCACAATCATTACCAGGTACAGAACTTGTATTAGTCGAATACCAAGGGGTAAATTCACTAAGAATGATTTGGGTTGGTTCTGACTATTAGATTGTGGAGGATGCTCCAGACAACTAGTTGAATTGCAGAATTAACCCCTGAATGTTTATGAAGAATAAAAGTTTGCTTTAAATGTGCATTTGGCATGATGTTGTAGATGGCAGGGCACTGTGGCCCACACGGCTTGCTTCCAGTGCCTGGCGGGATGTACCCTCCTCAGGCTGCAGGGACTGGACTTGATCACCATGACAGCTGGAACCATCGCAGAACTACTCAGGATCACATATGGATCCCCAGCATGGAGGTTAGAAGAGAACGAGAGAGAACTGCATGTTTTCTGTCTACTAAAATCTAAGCTCTGTTTCAAAACAGAATGAGCTGCCAACATAAACACCATTTTAGGCATCATTGAGACGCTCCCAATGTGAAGACAGTTTTAAACATTAACAACAAATGTTTAAGGCCTTTTAAGGTAACTAATTTTGGCCAAAATCTAAGGTTGCACTGAGTGTCCTTCATGAATTAGGCAAATTGCATTGTGACTCAGAAATAACTGTCCAGAATTGTCCATAGCAAAAATGTTATTTATACATGTAAATATATTTTAAGTACTGAAAATGTATTGCATGTTTATTGTTTGTGCTTATTAGAATATCAAGTAGTTCGTGTAGCAACATGCTGATGCCTCTCATGCAATTCTCATGGTCAATGTGACCTAAAAGTAGTTGCTGCCACGAAGAACCTCTCAAATCAGTCATTTCGAGGTTTTATTTTGGATTTATTTATTTTTGATTATTATATATTATTATTAGTAGTAGTTTTGCAGGCAAAAAAGTATGAAGTATGAATCACTGCTCGCACAGAAGGCACTCTCAAACCGAGCAGCTTTCTGTTGACCAACAAAACACAAAGTCTTACATGAAACATGATGATCGCACAGATTCCTATTGAAATGACTGGATTTTGTTTGCGAAATATCGCCAAACAGTTAAATGTGACAGGACCTTAAAGGGGTTGTTGATTATGATTTCACTTTTTTAACTTTAGTTAGTGTGTAATGTTGCTCTTAGAGCATAAACAATGTCTGCAAAGTTACGACGCTCAAAGTTCAATGCAAAGGGAGATATTTTCTTTTAAAGAATTCGCTGTTTAAGGACTACAACAAACGACTGGTGAGGACTACAACGAGATTCTTCCTGGGTTAATGACATCACTAACCCTAAAATCTGCATGAGATTCTCCAGCTTTGTTGTTGTTGAGCATCCGAAGCGCAAGCTGTTAAAGCTCTGTCCTCTTCTGGAAAGCGGGCTGGGAGCAGCAGCTCATTTGCATTTAAAGGGACACACACAAGCACGGCTCGTTTTTGCTCACACCCATTTAAGGGCAAATTTGACATCTTGTAAAAGGGCATTATAAGTCCCCTTTAACAGAAGGTACTGTAGCTAAAACAGCTACAGTAACAAGACTGCAGTGCCAGTTTGATTTTGGCTGTCATATATTTCTTATCATTTTTCATCTTCATTAGCATTTGTTCATGAATTGTGTGTGTTTCAGGATGGTGTGGCTCTGCACGGTGGTCTTTCTCAGCTGATGGAGGAGCAGTTATTACTGCAGCAGCAGCAGATGGAGGCTGATCAGCGCTGGTTGGAGCAGGAGGAGAGACTACTGGTATTGATCTCTCTCACCTTCATCTCGTCCATCTCTTCCTTACATTTATCTGCTCATCTTCATTCCCTAACCCCCTTATTCCCTTTTTCCTCTCCTCTCTCCCTCTGCTTAGCTGTATTACATGGTCGTTAGTTTTCACTTCTTCCTAAAAACAGTCGTGAATCATCATGATGTTTATTTATAGCTGCAGCAATGGTATGATATTCCAAACAGTCATTTTCATGTTTGTTTGAGAATAAGTGTTTCCACAAATTGCGGTTTCCTGCTCTGTTTATTTGTAAACGGTTGTGAGTGATCCTCACAATTTCACAACCTCAGCTCTGCAATACGTTTTTTAAATTTTTTATTTCAAATAATTTGCATTCTTGAAGAGTTACAGAACGAATATGAATAAGGAATGAATTAGAAGGTACTGCACCCTGGGGAGTGTTATTGTTGCAGTAATATGTGTGTATATGCATGGTTTTTATCCGTATAAGTTTGTCTGAGAACATTTGTGTGCGTTTGTGGTGTGCCAAGTTTTGGCTTCCAGTCTCCGTCATTTGTATCTTCACTGTGTCATTATGTTCAGTCTGTCTCACAGAAAAAACTCTTGTAGTTTCCTGTACCAACTAAAAAGGGCATTCAGAGCTCCACCACAGCAAACAACATTCATTCTTCTGCTCAAACTATTACTTTTCCTCACAAACAACTTCTGTTGAAATGAAATGTCAGCTCTTTAAAGGAATAGTTCAGTGAAAAATTATTTGCTCATCCTCATGTTTTTTTTAAACACGGAAACTGTTTTGTCAGTGGAACACAAAAGGAGATATTTTGAAGAATCATGCTGCTCTTTTCCATACAGTGGTTCTTTATAGTGTTGCAAGCTACAAAAATGACAACAAATATCATAAATGTAGTCTGTATGACTCGTTCACTTTATTCCAAATCTTTTGAAGTCAAACAATAGAATTGTGCAATGAACAGGCTAAAATTTAAATATTTATCTCCAATAATATTCCACTCCGGTTACTGAATCACTAGCACTGTTTCCAATACTCTGTTTTTATGTCAATTTTGAAGTATCGCACCAGAAATTAGTGTTTGGAAACACCAAATTTCAGGGGGAAATCCACGCAAAAAAGATTTTACGCTCGTTGAGGTGGTTTTTGACTTGTGTGAAAAAGAGTTAATGGGAATAATGGGAGATGGAAACGAATTTGCCAAATATATTCTGACGTAGCGAACATTAAACCCACGTGACTAATTGGCTGTTTGGTTGGCTGATGGTGTTTCTTGGTTACTAGGTTACAAATACCACCTTTATCCTATCGAACAACTTGATGGATACGCACCTCGTTCGCATTTGTTAGTTTTTTTCCCCCTTTTTTTTTTTTTTNTTTTTTTTTTTTTTTTTTTTTTTTGCGAACTTTGAAAAGATTCACTTCACGTTTGAATGGAAACCCAGCTATTATGTCAGTAAGTTCTGAATGAAGAACTGAATCATTCCAACAAAACACTCCGAAGGAATCAGTCTATTGAAAAAAAAAAAGCTGTCTCAAAAGAATGATTTTTCCATAAATCGGACTGATTCGGAACTCACTGAAGTGTTAATCAAATAACCAGCTCAGTGGAGTGGAATATTGATATTATAGTATAGTTCATGAGATGTATGGACACCTATTATGATGCTATTTCTTTTTTCTTTTTTCTTTATTTGGAGCTTGGCAGCCATTTGTATGGAAAAGAACTGCTTAAATTTGTCTTTTGTGCTTCAGCATTAGCAAATAATGACAATTTTGAGATGATCTATTCCTCAGCCTATGTGCAACCTTTTTTCAAAAAGCTTAGGATGGTTAAAAAGTATTTGCATGCCTATTAAAGCTTTTTTGATGTT
Source organism: Anabarilius grahami (assembly GCA_003731715.1). Taxonomy (NCBI): domain Eukaryota; kingdom Metazoa; phylum Chordata; class Actinopteri; order Cypriniformes; family Xenocyprididae; genus Anabarilius; species Anabarilius grahami. The sequence continues at coordinate 3,398,555 of RJVU01062584.1, read as the reverse complement.
GTGAGTGGATGAATGAGTTTTTGATTCTGGCCGTTTGATACAGGTGCAATTTTCAGGAATTCCTCAGTAATGAAGGGTTTGGTTGGCACTGAGGTGTGAGACGGGTAAACTCAACCTGACCTGCATCTGCTGAAAGTTAAATTACTGATCACAGGAAGTTTTCATCTCTTCGCAGATGTTATACGCAAATGTGCATGAGGAATAATGGGAGGGGAAGAGAGAAAACATTGAGCTAGGAAATGAGAGAGAGGAGGAGGAGGAGTAGAGAAGAAAAGGGCTTGGCTTCGTTGAGTTGAGGCTCGTCGGCTGTGAGTGAGTCAGTGTGTGTGTTTGATATGTCTCACATTCAGGAGACGAGTCACTCCACACACACACTCTGACTTATCCCACACTCTCACACACACACATTTGCTTAATGGAGATCCACTCCGTGCTCTGCTCCATGCTTAAGAAGCGCCAGGGAGAAACGCTCACAGGAACAGACAGAAGGATGCAGGTCTTTAAATCCTGCTTCGGAAAACTGGTACAGTAAACTTGTAAAAATGGGAAGGGGAGGGTGCTGTTTCAGTATAGCTTGATATGTGCAGATTTTATACTGTTTTTATTTCATCTTTGAGGGATTTTGAGCTGTTATGGATGGTTCTGTTATCAAAGTGCTTGTTTGCTGTAAATGAGTCTGATTGGTTTATATTCAGTTGATTTATGGATGCATTATCGTTGTCTTTTTAAGGAGTAGGAACAGACATACGTTTTGTGAGCAATAAATATGTGATTTATGCTCAATATTTGAACACGTGAGACAGTGTCTTGTTTTGTCAATCACTTTTTCACATTTTTTGCAGCATCACGTTTTGCCCACAATGAAATCTCTGTGACCACACTTATAACTGTATTTTAAACATTAAATGTTTTCTGATTGGCTGTTACTGTGCCGTACAGCATTGTCATTTTCATTGTGGAAATGCAAATTACTTCTCGCTGCAATCTTGTCGTGTCAGGTCAGGACGTGGTGTGAAGTAGCACAATACATGTGACAGACATGAATTTGTCAAATGAGGTGTCAGGTTTGACCTTCTTTCTCCTCTCTGTGTGTGTGTGTGTGTGTGTGTGTGTGTGTGGCAGAAGCCTGATGGGAGAAGTTCCAGAGGCAGCATTGACCGTGATGATGGAAGCCTTCAGGGACCAGTGAGTTTCTTCTATTTTTTTTATTTTTTTTGAAATACACTACCATTCAAAAGTTTGAGGTCAGTAAGATGTTGTTGTTTTTTAAAGTAATTAATACTTTTATTCAGCAAGGATGCCTTAAATTCAGCATGAATTCATTGATGGTTTTCCTTTGAACTTTTTATTCATCAAATAAGCATATTAGAATGATTTCTGAAGAATCATGTGACACTGAAAACTGGAGTAATGAAAAATCAGCTTTTCCATCGCAGGAATAAATTACATTTTAAATTGTATTGAAATAGAAGACAATTGTAATATTCTAATACTTTGTAACTGTAATAATATTTCACAATATAGCAGTTTTACTGTATTTTTAATCAAATAAAATGCAGCCTTTGTGAGCATAAGAGACCTTCTTTCAAAAAAAAAAAAAAAAAATCTGACGCCAAACTTTTGAATGGTAGTTTAAATCTTTATAAACATAATGAAATACCATGTTATGCAAGTTCATTTAAGGTTAAAGGGATAGTTCACAAAAAAATGAAAATTCTGTTATTAAATGCATTTATTTTTTATGTTTTTACAAACATGAATAAAAATTTTAAAAAATGTACTCTTTCCATGCAACAGCAGTTTATAGTAGTCATGTCTCTCAATCAAAAGTTATTGTGAGAGTTAATCATCTGATCAGGTCATGTTAAATATAGTGGTGTTTCCACTCATGGACATCTGCAGTAAATTATTTTGTATATGGGCGTCAACTCACACTCGCTGTGGGGGAATTCTGTACATGCACAGGAATTTTACTTAAATTGTTTTCAGTGGGAGACTGAAAGAGGTTGTATGTGAAGATTATGTAACTCAATGATCTACAACTGTGGGCAGTGTTGGGTAGATTACTTACAAACTGTAGTCTGTAACTGATTCCCAATTACATGACAAAAAATTGTAGTTAGTAATATAATCCATTACATTACACATTTTAGGTAAGATGATATGACTACTTTGATTACTTTTAGAGTACTTTTGACCTACTGTAATTCGTTGATCATTTTATATTGAATAGGGTAGTACTGTACCATATTGAAAAATAAATACAAAGAGAAATAAAATATATTCCATTCTTTATATTTGTTTCTTTTTTTTCCATTTTTGGTCTCCACTGATCTCAGCGTATCATGTCTTTAGTGAACTGAGTTCATATGCATTAAGTTTACCATAGTTTGTTTTTATAAGATTTAAGCGTCTGAAATGTCTATCATAGTTGGATATCTATCAAAAAAACCAAAACAAAAAAAAAATCTCTGAGATAAATGGGAGACCAAGGACAAGGGCCCTTTTGTGAGGAAACAACCAGAAGTGGACACTCAAGAAACCCAATCTGCTCTACCCTCCCACTTCTGATGTTAATACAGAACTACCACAGATGTTTACTAGTTTTTGAGTGTGTTTCATGCGTGTCATGATCTGAATCGAGAAGAGCAGAACTCCACAGCTGCTCTAGAGCTTGTTTGTCTGCTGCAGCGATTTTGAATATCTATCCCGTCCCATTGGGCTGTCCTCTTTGATTCTCTGTGGTCTTGGCAGATGTGTGTGTGTGTGTGTGTGTGTGTGTGTGTGTGTGTGTGTGTGTGGTGGCATGCCAGGCATCCAGGCTGCTCCCCACCCAGACCACAACAACACACATGGCACAGTCTGTCTTGGCTCCTGCATATTTTTAACTGTTGTAACTGTGTTTTTTGTTTGCAGACTGGAAACCAGCACATCTACCAACCTATAGGGAAAGCCGGTGAGTTATATGGCAGTTCTGTGTCATGTAATATGTAATTTTAAGTTACACTATCATTCAACATTAAGTTTGGGGTCAGTAAGATTTTTTTTAAACGTTTTGAAAAGTCTCTTATGCTCACCAAGGCTGCATATATTTAATCAAAAATACAGTAAAAATAGTAATATTGTGAAATATTTTTATATTACAATTTAAAGTTACTTAAGTTACTTGCTAGATTTCTATTTTAATATATTATAATTTATTCCTGAAATGGCAAAGCTGATTTTTTTTTTTTTTTTTTACCAGACTTCAGTGTCATATGATCCTTCAGAATTCATTTGGTGCTCAAGAAACTTTTCTTCTTATCAATGCTGAAAATATTTATACATTTTCAGGTTTGTTTCTTAAATAGGATGTTCAGAATAACAGCATTTGTTTGAAATAGAAATCTATAACATTATAAATGTCTTTACTGTCATTTTTATCAAAAATCTGAATAAAAGTATTAATTTCTTTCAAAAAGAAAAAAAAAATCTTAACTGTAATGTGAATACTTGCACATAAATAAGTGTTTCTTAGTGCAGAAGGTTTATGAATGGCAATGGATTTGTATGAAAATGTAAATCTGGTCCACTTGCAAATGACTTCCATCTGATGTTGTTGCTTTGCAATGCTGCACTTGCATAAAAGTGCAGATCGAGTTGCAGGCTGACTGTTTCTTGTCGTCCTCAGAGCACGCAGCTCCTCCTAAAAAGCCTCCCCGGCCAGGAGCTCCCAGCCACCCATCAGGAGTCTCCGGCCTCAACCCTACAGAGAGCTACAATGAAGGCGTGAAGGTACCAGAACTACCACACGGCAAACTCCGATGAGAAACTCATGAGCATTGTGCATGTGTAACTTTACTGTAATCACTGCTTGCTGTTTTTAAACCACAAAGTATGAGATTCCTCCAAACACACACTGGGAGGCTGGTAAGATTAGCATCTGTACTTACGGGTCGCCTTCAGGAGCAGCTAGCATGCCAACAGATGCCGTTTGCCAAGCCTCATTAAAATCATCCTCATTCCTGAAAACCCCTTTCACATACACACGCACACAATTGCTCTGCGGGGTCTCTCATAAAAAGATCCCTGCACACCATGAACCCTAGAATTTCCATTCCAGCGCGTTTTCCTGATGCTGTGGGTCAGCGTGCAGGGGTCTCGCAAGCAACAGCAGAAATGCAATGCGGAATGGAAACTATAATTAGAAACAATGCACACATAATCTGCTTTGCTGTTTTATAGTTTTTAGGAGCTTTACCTGTGGGTGTGTTTGCTCAGTAAAAAAGAAAATATTTATTTAAGGTCCCGTAATAACACTCAAACCAGCCCGGTTTCTTTCTAGTGTTGATTTTGTGTTGGAATATTGTGAATATTGAAATGCTCATCCTGTATTCTTTTTAACCCTCTGGTGCTTTTCGGTCGAAAAATTTAACGTTTTGTTTTTTTAGAAATTTTAACTTCAGCGGAATGGTATGAATCTTATGGTATGAAAAGGTTTTGGCACTTGCTATGTGTACACAGAAAAAAATAATATACATGATTCAAAAAGGTTAAATGGTCTTGAAAAAAATAGTCACAGTTGTGCTCCTCGCGATCAAAAATAACCGCATTGGAAATGAATGGGAGACGAATTTCATCGAGTGAAAACTTTTGGTACTACAGCCAAACAAAATCTTACTGAAAGCTCATTTTTTGAGATATCAAGCTCAAATCTGGAACACAACTAGTTTAGATTTATGGCTTTGATTTTCTAACAGTTTTAGAGTAAAATGTGTTTTTGAAAATATGTATTTCATATAAAAATTTAAAATAGTATTTAAATAGTATTTAAAATTCTGTTACTTTTTTAAAGTTAACTTTTTAAAACTTTTTTCACTTCAGCATTAATTTACCTAGTGTCATCTTTGAAAAGAGATCAAAATCATTGTCCTCTAAAGCATTCAAAATTTATGACAGTTTAAGTAGGAAATTTCATTTTCAGGTCTATTCACTCAAAAAGTGAAAAAAAAAGGGTCATTTTTGACCGACACGCGAAGAGCACCAGAGGGTTAAATAGCTCATAGGCTTTAGTTGTGTCACGATCATGATGTAGCCTACTTCTTTTCGCTATTCGGAGGCATTGCTAAGAGGAACATTCTCATTATAGGAAGCATTTGATTGGACAAAAATTTGAAGTAGAAAATGATTTGTCAATATTTTTAACCAGAAAACTGTGAATTTTAAATGTCTATATTTGCCAAAAATGTAGACACAAAACTGTAATTTTTTATTTTATCTGGTCTTTAAATGTAAATGTAGTTACATAACTTGACAGCACTTAACTCTCTCAACATTTTCATGAGGTTGGATTAAAAAAAATATTGACTTGCTCACGGAATGATGCCGTAACTCCAAGCTATTTTCTCTTTCTTTCGTTGCAGCATGTATAATGTAAAGTTATATTTATTAATCTTTCTTTTTTCTCTCTCTCTCTGCACACTCTTCTCTTGCTCTGTGCCTCTGCCCTTCTTCTGTTGCACTGTTTTTGCACTGGTAGCCCTGGAGGGTAAGACCACCTGTAGACTCAGTGTTATGTTTCTGTTTGTGTTTATGACCCCTTTAACCAGTTGCTATGTCATTACTCAACCATATCATTTCGAATCATAACTCAATTATCCACTAAACTGAATTACATTGGCTGTGTAGATCACTATGCATTAAATAAGCTGTGATTTTAATAATGTGCTTGAAATGCAATCTAGTGGAGGCTTTTGATCATTCTGTTGATCAAGACCACTTGGTTGTTTTAAATCTACACAAAAAATTTTCCCCGT
>RJVU01062584.1:3362886-3384655 GCA_003731715.1 Anabarilius grahami | reverse complement strand
CTTTTATAATGCATTATTATATAATTAAAATATTTTAATACTTATTTAATATTAAAATGGTTTATTATATATTAGTATTTAATATAATTAGAATTGAATTACATATATAAATTTTTTATTTATTATTGTAAAGATTGTTTTAATATTATAATTAAAAAAATATTTCTAATTTAATAAAACTGTTAAATGTAATCATTAACAAACATAATTCAAAATAAATATCCATTTTTCATACTTTAAATTTGAATGTTGATATACTCAAATTCACTTATATGACTGTTTTTTTGTGTTTTATTTTTAATTTATTTAGACAAAATTGTATAAAATCTTAAAATCAGCCATAATACATTTGAATAGTTACTGGCTTATCATTATTTGCCAGAATTGTTCATATTTATTTTGTTGCATGTGTAGCGATTTGAGTATTTTTCGTAACATTTTACAATGTTTCATTAGTTAAAGGTACAATATGTAATAATTTTGTCCGCTAAAGGTCGCTAGAGGCCTATTCAAAACAAAGGCGTAGCTTGATGACACCAAGTTTTAGAATCTTGGGACATGTGGTCTCCATCTCAACAGACGGTGCAAAAGAATAGGGATTGGAGTCGGGAAGAAATCATGTTCATGGATGCGATTATTAACGTTACTGTAGTATGAAGCAGAGCAGGACTGAGTGTTGTGGGAGCTGAACGACGCCGCTGGAGCGATTGCGCAACACATGCCTCACGATCAGCGGAACTTTTATTATGACACAGTCGCCGGCGCCGCTTCTGACTTACCGGTCATGAGTATGAGGTAACGCAGCTCTGTTTATCATATTAGATACATTTGAGAGTGTTGAAAATTATGTTATAGCGTTACTCTGTGCGTTCGCTCGGCGGCTGCTGTGAGATACTTGTTACACACTGCAGTAAGATAGATTGATATTAGAATATCATATTAAATGCTGGATGGCTTGTGTTGATAAATGGCATGCAATTAATTTGAAAACGTATTGTATGATGGAGAAAATTATGTATTACTGTTAATAAAAATAAAGCTGCTTCTGATTATGCTATGTTAGCTACTTGACAAAATAGTGTTTTTCTCTGAGGCATGGTAAAGCATGGTACTCGCAAAAAATCAAGAAAATTAGATTTAAACAATAAGACTAAACGTGTTGAGCTATATAACAACAATTCGTTTTCTGTCTATAAATATATCAAAACAGTTGTTCCTTTTTCTATTAAAACATGTAATATATTAAAGCGTCTTTGGTGTTTCCATGGTTTCTACAAAATAAAACCGAGGCAGGCCGAGGGTTAACGCGGGTATGATGCAATTGACAGGCGACTCCTCACACGTCACGGAGCCTTGGTTAAAATTGCAATTTTCTAACGATTTACAAATAGTTGGAAACATTTGGGATATTGTAAGTACTCAAGTGAACCAAATATATAACACTGGCCTAGTGGTTTTTGGATATTTTACTGCAAAAATATTACATATTGCACCTTTAACATGAACTAATAACAGCTACTTCTACAGCATTTATTAATCTTTGTTAATGTTAATTTCAACATTTACTAATTATTATTTATTAAATATTATTAAAATCAAGAGTTGTATTTGTTAATAATGAACTGCTGTGTTTTTTATTAACAAACATTAACAAAGATGAACAAATACAGTAACAAATGTATTGCTCATGGATAGTAATACATTAACTTATGTTAACAAATGAACCTTATTGTAAAGTGTTTCCAGTATTTTGTAGTGGTAAAGTAAATCGAGCGCTATCCTTTTGGTGTGTGAGTGATTTGAGGCTGAGAGCTGGGACAGCAGCCCACTCCAGACCGGAACACTCACTGCTTGTGGGAAGAAAGCTTCCTGTCTCGCTGAGAGCCGTCTGTCTGACGCGGAGTCATCGTACGCCAAGCTTCCTGTCTTGCTGCGAACCACATCATCTGGCCACTGGCACTGAAACGTCAGGTGGCATAAGGGCTTTGGGTTGGAGCCGCACACGCTGAACCGGGATCAGCTGTTGTTCTGCAAACCCTGCTGTCTGTCATTATCTGACATGCTGCAGAACTGGACTCAGATCAGTGTAAGAAGGAACACCCAGGAGGATCTTAAAATTACTTGCACCCCCTCAGAACATACTTAGACTGGAGAGGAGACCACGCAGCCAAAAAGAGCGGCTCTCAGGCAGCGATCACGGTTAGACACTTATGGATCCATCCACGGAAAAGGTCACGGCACCTAGGTGTTCGCTGCTTAGTTTCCATCGTTATAAAATACACCCTTGTTATTTTGCATAAATCGGTGCACTACACGTCTACGTTTTAGTAGCAAATCCTCTGTGATTGTCTAGCTGATGTTTTTGCACTTTTTTGGATTCAGATGGACGGTCTCTCGCAGTCCTGAGACCGATCCCTATGGATGATCCCAGAACAGAGGCATATGGCAGAGATGGTCCGATAGGGCTGGGGTCCCTGCTTGGCCTCCTGTGGTGGGAGACAGATGGAGGCATGCCGGGGCATGAGGGGAACTGCAGTCCTGGCGGAGGAGAGATAAAGACACTAACTACCGCACAGCTTGTGTCGTTGCAGAGCTAAACTTGTCTTTTTTACTTTATATTTGGACTTTTTTGGGCTTTTATTGCTGCGGACAATATCTGCAGTTTGCCCCCTAGTGGCAGTCACAATGAATTTATTGGCTATGGTGTGCTTATATAGTGCTGCAGTGATGACATATTTTTGTAGGCCAACCCGGAAGTTGGCATCACTCTGGTTTCTTTGACAAAAGTAGGATTTTCCATTGGCTTTTGGATCATTGTAAAAAAATAAGCTCTGTAGCAAACAAAAGTTGATGATTCTCACATGTTTGAAATCATGATAATCTTCACAAATGAACAAATTTGATGAATTTTGAAGCCTAAATACAATCAACAGAAGTAAATTTAGACTATAAACAAAATACAACACAAGCACATGACTTCAATGCCACTATCACTAGGAATTTCTAAACATTTCCATGAAAGTTTGAGTTAGAATAGTTTGCAAGAGCGTGATTATAAACACAGGGAGGCTGTGAAAGTGGACTAGTAGATGTTTTCCTGTTTCAGTGTGAAGTTTAATGTCCCCAACAACCTCTGTAGTCGCATTTAGCCACTTGTTAGCAGCCGCGTTTTTCAAGACAAGTAAAAGCTTTAAAAACATCACAAAATAATTGGTGATTCTCTCATAATTATCCTTGTTTTGATGCCTCAGAAGTTCAAATCTGATGCGAAGAATTCCCGTCAGAACTTCTGTGCGAGTCTCTTTATTGGAAAGAAATTATTTCTGGTCTGAAGTGTTACAAATCGCCATCTGTCAGAACTCTAGTTTCCATCAAAAATGACAACATAACTGCTTTCCGAAAAATGAGGCTCCTTTTGGCACATTTAGTTGTCACTGTAGTTTGATCAGTTGGAAATGTTTGAAGTCGGGCAAAAAAATATCAGTCAAGCAATTGTGGTTTATGATCAATCATTTGCATATGTGTTATTATTTAGTGCTTTGTCTATATATTGTATGTGCCTGTATTTACCCTTTAATGGAGATGTGAGTTAGAATATAAACCCATTGATGCTGTAGTGGGGGTTCGAGTCCTGTCTCTTGTCTCTCTCTAATGCTTCAAAGCTGATCTCTGTTCTGATACAGGACACTGCAGCACTCTGCACCAAGCTCTCTATCTCTCTCTCTTGTGCTGCAGCTTGACTTTGACATCAGCTCTTCTAGAGGACATAGAAAACACAAACTTTTAGGCGTCTAATTATTTACAGCATCTTTAGTTGTCTAAAGCACCCTTCACAGATCTGGAAGAAGGTGACCCATCATTTCAACCAAACAAGTCAGGCAGAGCTGCTGTCAATGTCTTTTTGAGGATATGGCTAAGATCAACCTCAGTGTCAATCAATCTATTATTGACTATAATACACTACCATTCAAAAGTTAGGGGCCAGTTAGATTTTTCTAATGTTTATATTTGAACAAAAATAAAGAGTAATATTGTGAAATATTATTACAATTTAAGATAAATGTTTTCTATTTTAATATATTTTAAAATGTAATTTATTCAAAGCTGAATTTTCAGCAGCTATTGCTCAACTCTTCAGTGTCTGTCACATGATCCTTCTGAAATCATTATAGGGTATGTTTACACGACAACAATGTACTAAAAAAGGAAAAGTTTTTCCTTAGATTTTTCCGCGTACAAAACGATCCCCATTCACACGGATCCGCAAAAACGACCAAAAACACAGTGTTATGCGGCCAGGCCAGTAGTTTGTGATACTGCTTTGTAAAGAAACACTACGCGCCTATAGACTGAACACGTAATATGCATACACACGATGTCACCGTTTATACAAATTTGCATTTTTGTTGTTTACATGGAGATCATATCGGTATCGTTTTCAAAAGCTTGCACTTTAAAACTCAGTTTCAAAAGCTTGCGCTTTTCAGGCCACCAAAACATGTAAATCATGTAAATGAATGGCCAAAACACATAAAAAACACATAAAACAAATAATAAACGTGTTTTCCGTTTTTAGTTGAAAACAGTGTAGTGTAAGTGGCCCCTTAATATGCTGATCTGGCACTCAAGAAACATGTATTATTATTATTATCAATGTGGAAAACAGTTGTGATGCTTAATATTTTTACTGGAAACCATAATGCTTATTTTTTCAGGATTCTTTGATTAATAGAAAGTTCAAAAGAACAGCATTTATTTGAAACATAAATCTTTTGTAACAATGTAAAGGTCTTTACTGTTGCAATTTAATGCATCCTTGCGGAATACAAATATTAATTTCATTAAAAAAAAAACATCTTACTGACCCCAAATTTTTGAATGGTTGTGTGTTTGTGGGAAAAAATGATACATAACAATTAAGATTTGTATCAAACGATTTAAAAAATAAATAAATAAATAAATAAATCAGTGTTGGTTACTAGGTTAAAGCTGAACATCACATGAACGAACAGAAAAACAGGTCTTGTTGCATTCGCTTGTCTGAGAAAGTGTTATCAGTATGAAGTGACGGCAATATATATGATTTTTATGTAATCAGCTGACCTAGCTACTAGTTATTTTTATTGTTGTTGTTTTACTCCATTTTAATATCCAAAAAAAACTTTTAGATATCATTCTGCATATGCGATGGACATCGGTTATCCTCATCTTTGGTAGCTCTTTTGAAGGCATATTGAGTAAAACAGCTCTATATTTAACAAAGCACAGAACCGGAAGAGTTCTAAACTGTTTTACACAATATAGAAGTTTGGTGCACAACCGTATTTCTAGCAAGCGCCCAGAATACCCTAGAAGCCACCTAGCAACCATCCACACACCATAACTGTATAAGAATGCCCTTGCAACCCGTCACATTTAATTAATAAATAAATAAATAAATGTAAAATCTTGTGTGGTTTTATTTTGTCTTAAATGTACATAGCATGTTACAAATCAATGGCATCAAAACATAAAACTAGTTATGTTGCATTAATCACGGCACTGCACACTTAATAAGAAGCATATCAGCTGATTTACTCAGTGTTGGAATGGATGGTATGGAGAACAAGTGTCTGGTTTGAGCTCATGCTAGACTTGACCTCCCTGACCTCTGCGGTGTGCATCGCTGCAGAATGCAGTAGAGCAGCAAAGGTCTGGCTGTCTAGACACTGTGGGCGGAGTCGCAGAGGGCTGTCGATTGATTGGCTGAGAGGAGAGATTCTGAAACCGATTAGACGTTCGCTTCAAAGGCTCGTGTTTGTTTGTGGTCTGCGTTTTAGTTTTGCTTGTGTGTGTGTTCCTGTGCTCTCTGAACAATGCAGGAGGACGGATTGATTTTGTCTTTTCCACCCACATGGCTCCAAATTTAATTGATTTTATTTGCCTTATCTTCATGTAGAGTCTCATCTCCGTGTTTTAAATAACATATTATGCAGTTGTCAATGTAAGGTCTTACCTGATCAATAAAGCCATTAATGTTTTCAGATCACTTTAGTGCATTATATTAAAGGGTAATCACTTTTCTTTTTGGGTGCAGAAAGGAAGTCATCTCATTCGCTGTTGCTAAGGCAACCAAAATCTCTAGCATATTGCATAAAACAGACTTTAATACAGCCCACATTTTGTCTTGTTGGCAATGCAGGATTGTTAAGCTAAATAAACTGTTCACTTAAAAGAGGTGGGCCGGAATGCATAAGAGGTTGGATTGGACTGTCACTCAGATTACTGATAAGGTCAAACAAGACCCAGAAACATATAGTGATGACAATAGAGTAAAAGAGACTGTCAGAAGAAAGAGGAATGCAGGTACTGCAGTATTGAAAATGATAGACAGCCAAAACAACATCCGTCCTGAAACTGTGCAGACAGGCATGTTTTCATAAATTCATGCTGTTGTATCTAGTGTCTTTACAGAGGCCAGTGTCTGCGTGTTTGCCATACAATGTAGCTAAGTATCTTATTTATTGCGTGTTTATTTTGAGGGAAAAAAATGTATAGCAATTTACTAGACCTCAGTTAGAACTTGAACACTGTTACTGAATCTACAACATGAAATATGCAGTGTGACCACCAGTGTAGTCTGATTCCCAAATGAATGACTCTTTTGAGTTGATTCTTGTTAATGAACCAAAAAGTGCAACCACCAATTCCCAAACAAATGACTCTTATGAATCGGTTCCTTTTTTAATGAATTGCATTGTGAATATACATACAGTATATAACTGTTACACTTAAAGGGTTAGTTCACCCAAAAAATGAAATTTCTGTCACTAAGCACTCACCCTCATGTCGTTCCAAACCCGTAAGACCTTTGTTCATCTTCGGAACACAAATTAAGATTTTTTATTTTTTTTATAAAATCCAAGAGGTTTCTGAACCACACATAGGCAACAACGTCATTACACCTTTCAATGCCCAGAAAGACATTGTTAAAATAGTCCATGTGACTACAGTGGTTCAACCTTAATGTTATGAAGTGATGAGAATACTTTTTATGCTCAAAAACAAAACAAAAATATAACTAATTTATTTAAAGGGGTGGTATAATGCCATTTTTACAAGATGTAAAATAAGTCTCAGATGTCCCCAGATTGTGTATGTGAAGTTTTTGCTCAAAATAGCCCACAGATAATTTTTTATAGCATGTTAAATTTGACACTTTTTGAGGGTGAGCAAAAACGCTTCGTTTTTGTGTGTGTCCCTTTAAATGCAAATGAGCTGCTGCTCCTAAGCAGGGGACAGGGTTTCAAGAGCTCACGTTACAGCGCAGATAGATTACCTCACAAAGACTCACTGAAAATGTCAGAAACTGTTCAGCCTTTTATGTTCAAACCGGAGTCTGACAATGATGGAGAGACTCAAGAAGTGACAACATGTAGAATGCAACAGGACGTTTCTGAATGGTTAGTTGCTTAATTTATGTAGCTGATGTGGGATATCTTAAAGTCATTGATTATCATTCTATGGTAATCTATAAGTCACTTGTGTGGGAACTGTTGTAAGATGCCTACAGAGCTAGAGAATACATGCTGCATGAAGAAAGAACAGGTATAGTTTAGTTTAATTACAGTTATAACTTGTCATGTTGGTATCTTGCTTTTATGACATGCTATTGCATTTGTGTTACGTACTGTATTGCAATAACATGGCCTCACCCCTTTGTTGCGTGTTCTTGAGGGCAGGGTTTATGTCAATTTTAGGGTTAGTGATGTCACCAACCCCAGAAGAAGCTCGTTGTAGTCCCTACCAGCTGTTTGTTGTAGTCCTTAAACAGAGAATTCTTTAAAAGAAAATATCTTGCTTTGCATTGAACTCTGAGCTTTGTAACTTTGCAGATGTTGGTTATGCTCTAACAGCAACATTACACACTAACTAAAGTTAAAAAAGTGAAATCGCAATGAACCACCCCTTTAACTATTTATTTTCTTCTCTACTCTGTTGACGTAGTAAACACAGTGGATCCGGATTATGATGATCCTCGCCCTCCCCTCCGTGCTTCCTGAAACAGTCATGAACACGCATTTAAAATCATTCTTGTCGGTTATTGGCTGGAGCATGTTTATTGTTTCGTGGTCCAGGCTGCACCAGTTTGTTTTAGTTGCTGTTTTTTGAGCTTGTGGCGACTACAGAGACCGTGTTTTTTTTACAGTGTGTTCAGGGGACAGGCAGCTAGCGGATAGCGAGGAGATGTTTGCTGTATGTGACAAAAAATGTTTTGGCCTAAAAACGCGTGACATCGCTTAGAGCACCTTTAAGTTAGGTACTCCTCTCAATTAAATATAGTGACTCAAAATGTGCTCAACCATTTGGTCGAGCAGGCAGTTAAAGGATGTTAATGTACTTTTCTTTTTTTTTCTTTTTTTTACAAAGCAGCTGATATGGCCATAGAAACTAGTGGACTGATAAGTCGCTTTCACCCCAAAATGGCTGAAACGCAGGGCTGCTGCTGGGCGCCGGTGTTGCAATGGAACGTTCTATTGAGTTTCGCTTCTTGTTAGTGTATATTCTTTGGTGGGGGTCAGCATATAGAGGGTATGCATCGACGTCACTTTCCTGCCGAAAACGCGCTCCCGAGTGGCAAAAGAACCTGCTGCGTGACTGGATTTAATAGGGGAAACTGCGAAAACGAGTAAAACTAACGAATTACACTAAAGGATGGAATTGAATGTGTTCCTTACAACTTGTCAAATAAACCTAATCCATGGATATTGGCATGCAGCCAGAAGTCGTGTTTCCTGACATTTATATGTGCCTGATATGACGCCAGGGAAATACATAAAGCAAATCTGCCAGTGAATATTTTATATAACTACAATATAGGTGAGTTTAAATCCGCGTAATCACTTATATCAATGTTATATCGTCATATTGTCCAGCCCTAAAACATATATAGTTTTATAGTATAGTTTTTTTTTACCCAATTATGCAGAATATAAGATGGAAAATGTTTAATTGATGAGATGTCAACATAATATATAACAATACAATACGGTATGATTTTACCTCAAAATCCAACAATTTGACACAATGATAACTGCAAATCCATGTTTCTTTGCCTGGAGTCCAGCTGTTTCTGTGAATTGCAGTGATACATTTGCTTCTTTTTTCTGTAGCTTTTGGCAGTCTGTAAAAATATACCTCAGGTTTTGTGTCAAAGCTATTTGTACAGTCAATCACAAAGCTCTTTTCCGTTTTGGATGTGTTTTGTGTGTTTTTCGCTGCATTCACGCTGAAAACCAATGCTGCCGCTCAGTTTTTGTGCCACTCAGTGGGCGTGACCGCAGCCGTAACGGTCGACGGTAATGTCACGTGCATACCCTCAATACAGTGACCTTGCATGGTGTAGGGAAAATGCGATTGGTACAGACTGGTCCAATCAAGAGGTTGCAGGTCTTCATTGGTTTAATTAAAACCTTTGTCAATACGTGTGTTCTACTTCATATATTAGGCTTTTTTGATTTCCCCAAATAGTCACTTTACAGCTATCATAAAAATACACTTACTTGTAGGTTTAAAATACTACACATGGCATATTTATTGTTCAACAGCAAACATTTTAGCAAAATGTATATTTTAGTCGGAATTATGTCGATCCTATTCTATTGAGCTCCGTCTGTTTGGTGTGAACGTATCAAACTACTTTGTGAACGAGCGGCTCGTTCACGGAAGTCTATGAAGTTTAGAGGAGATTCGCAAGCAGAAGGCTTGTCCACTCCTGAGAGCAAAATGGAAATATTTGTATGAATTTCGAACATTTACAGATGGAGAATATACCTGTGAAATGTAAGTTATGCGCTGAGGAAAACACCACATCACAAACGCATTAAACAGTGCAAGTAGCCTATCTGTCAGCACATGAATCTGTCAGATTCAGAGCATCTGTAGTATAGGCTACATGTTAACTATATCTCAATCTTGCGAGTTATTTTTAAATCCCTTAATATTAAGCATGTCTCATGTTTAGGACAAATTGTATTATCCATTTTCCCCGCAGCAGCACTCTGTCCACCACTATTTTTCAGATGCGCTCGTATCAAACAACTGTATATCGATATAAACTGTATTACCTCATTCTTTATCGTATATAAAAATGTATTATGTATATATCGATATATCGTACAAACTCGATATACCGCCTGCTCTTATTCATACTAAGTATATAGCCCAGGACATACTTTTTTAGCGGTCGCTAAGTAATTAAATTTTTCAAAACAAGTTCTGTCCTACTCAAGAGAGTATGTGATTTCGGACGCAGCCATAGTGTTTTGTCAGTAGTAGTACTTTATAAATATAAATTAATCAAATGTGTTAAAATATTATTTTTTACGTTTTTTTTTTCATGTATAGTTGGATTGAATTTATGCTGCCTTTTAAAAATACTGAAAAAATCTGTTTTGCATTAGAACCAAATTATTTGTTACAGTTCTTAGGGCTGTTCAACGATAACCATGATTATCGTGTACAAAATAAGAGTCTGTGTTTACGTAATATATGAGTGTTTGTTTTGTGTATAATTATTATGTATATATAAATAAACATACATTCATGTATATAATTAAGAAAAATATCTTATTTCTATAAAAATATTTACATTTANTATATATATATATTTATACATGCATATATTTCTTAAATATATAAATGTATGTGTGCGTATTTATATATACATAAAAATTATACACAAAACAAACACTCATATATTACGTAAACACAGACTCTTATTTTGTACACGATAATCACGATTATCGTTGAACAGCCCTACTACAGAATCAATAACAATGAAATTGAATGAGTAGTAAAGTGTGTTATGCTTAATAATGTAATTACCTGTGAAATCTTTTAATTCTGTTTCTGTCTCTCACAAGGGGTGTTGATTTTGCAACCTAAAATGGGTTGTTGACAAAAAAAAGGTTGAGGACCCCTGCTCTAGTTCTTTCTGATGTGCTTTGTTCTGTCTCCTGTCAACCACATTGAGTCTCAGTTGCTCGGCACTAAAACTTAAACATGACTGGTTCACACACACATATGCACCTATAAACTGACTAACCCAGACAGCTGAGTCATCATTTGTTAACCTGCAGATCCTGGTTGTCAGGTCAACTTAGGACCCGTGCAGCAAAAGGGTTAATCTGTCTGATTACTGCTAGACATGAATAGGGCAGCCTTTCACTTAGCCTGAAACATTCGTTGTAACAGACTTTTATTTAGCAGAAGGTGTAAAGATAATCTGCATGTAAGAGAATACAATTTTTTTAAAATAGTATTTTGTGGTAAAATGTACCCCAATAATCTTTTATTTACAGCTGTAAAAAAAATCATTTTACAGTGTATTTATGAGTAAATAGCAGTGTAATGAATGGGATAATATACAGTCAACTGGTCATTATTGCAAAGCAAACCCCTTTAGGATGATACAAGAACCCACTCTTCTGTACCAGTGTCTTGATCACCATGTAGGGGTTTATTTTGCTGCAGACTGACAGGCAAGGTAGCAGCTATTAGTCATTTTTACTAATGGTTAATGACATGGGCTGTTATGTTTGAGTCTGGCTGGATGAATCAGTTCAGCGAATAGTTGTTCCTAAGAGCTTCATCATGATTTAACCAGGCATCGAGAGTGAGAAAGAGACAGACCCCCTACTGAGATCACATTACACAGACCGACAGATACAGGGAATATTTTAGCAGCCATTTATTGCAGTCATTTTACTGGTTTTCAGCATGGCTGTTGTTCAGACTATGCATCAAACTGTGTATTAAAACAGAGAGTCTACACATGTGGAGTGCTCTGTTTGTGATTTTTTTTGTCTGACTTTGTTAGTTATTTTATATGATTATATTTTATTTTTTGCACTGATATTAAAATTGTGGATGAAACTGACAAGATAAGTCTATTCAACATATACAATTAAATTTTGTCTGTACGTTTTAGTGTTTCAAATTCAGGGAATTTACCTTTGTGGTCTCTACTGATGGGGATCAGACATTGATTCAAACCAAAATTGGAGATTTTCTGTCACAAGAAGGGGCCACAAAACATTTATACTAAATTCTTCTGAACTTGAATCTTAGAAATGTAAAGAATGTCTTCACCAAAGGAAGCGCTCAAAATTCCGGGCATATTTTGTTATCACATGAGCTCTTTTTTGGGTCAACAGCTTATGTAAAAAATTGTCTTTAAGGGAAAACATTGTTTTTGTGCAGTAACCAATTACAAGGTTTTTTTTAAGTCAATCACATGCTTGCAAGGTTACTCTGAGATCTTATCAACACCAGTGAGCCTCTTACATTTAGATTACTTTTGCCATTATCTAACACAAGTTTTAAAGTTAATCTTTAAAAACACTAATTATTTTAAATATAAACTTATCTCAAAATAAATCTCCATTTTAATGCTGTACATTATAATATTGTGATTTCTGAATGCACTCTTATCATTTAAATGACATATTTTTTGTTTTTTTTTTGTTTTATTTAGACAATATAGTATTGCATTTTGATATCCTAATAACCGCGGTTTATTGATTTGCTTTAGACCAAATTATAAAATTTAAGGAATACAATTTCAACATATATATATATAAGTTTTGATTTATATGCATTAGTTTTGATATGTTTTAGCCTAATATATATACATATATATATTAGTCATGGAATAGAATTTTAACATTGGTCAATATATGTCAAAATATTTTATGACATGTTGATTATTGATAATGAAAAATAATTTATATTTGATATAAAAAAAATGTTGTTTTTCACATCCCTGGTCTGAACTAAGCCTTAGATGCATGGTTTGTAGAGTCTTTTTCACTCCCACTCTGTAAGGAGAACCACTTAGGAAAAGGACACATGGAGGAACAAAGAGATAACAATGAAGAAAAGTAAAATTAAACATCTGGCAGATGTTCGTCTGTGTTATCTGTGATGGCTGTAGTAGTGTCCTGAAACGACCTCGGTTGACTGTGTGTGTGTCTCGGTCTTTGTTTGACTTGGACAGTGTTCTCTTGTTTCACGTGTGTGGAATATTATTTATTGTGTGATGGATCCGTGCTCTCGCTGTGTGGCTTGCGGCAGGGGTCAGACGAGGTGAGGGCTTGCCGTGTTTCTAAGTAACACAGCCGATGTGTAGTCGGCAGTCTGAGCTCAGCGCGGCATCCGCTGGGATGTCGGAGAGCTTTAAGGGTTGTCTGAGGACATGTTCTGCCTGGTCTTCTAGCCTTCTCCAAATGAAAATGGAGTTGCTGGGTTTTTTTTTGTTTTTTTTTTGAGAAATTAAATCAATGATATTAAGCCACAGAAACATTAGCTGTGGCTTTCGATAACTATGTCCAGTAAAGTGTTCTAGCGTGTTATGTAACAGTCATTAACGGCTGACGCTCCTGCTGGGGATTGAAGACGCTAATGTGCATCTCTTCACAGGAACTTGATGTTTTGTTGCTGGTAAAAATCTGCAGTAGGATCATAAAATGTTGATGTGTTGACCCCCTGCTGTTTCTAATTTTTGTTTAATGAAGCACCCATGTTGCGTCTGTCTGTATTTTTGTCTGTCTCAAACCTTTTCTGCCAGATGATTGTATAACTCTGGTGGTAACCGATAGTTTTAAAAACAATACCATGGGTATTGTTTTTAAAAGGGGTAGTACCAGATGGTGCTTTGATATTGATATTGTTAGGGTTAGGGTTAAGCAGCACAACAATTTTCATAAGATTGATAATAATAAATGTTTCTTGAGTACCAAATTAGCATATTAGAATGATTTCTGAAGGATCATGTGACACTGAAGACTGGAGTAATGATGCTGAAAATGTTAAACTGACCTAATATTCCACCATATAACTGTTCACTTTTTATTGTATTTTGATCAAATTTTGTGAACATAAGAGAATTTTTTTTTTTTTTCAAAAACATTAAAAAATCTTCCCGACCCCAAACTTTTAAATGGTAGTGCATGTTAAATTAAATGTCCTTCCTTATATGTGCAAATTAATTTTGAATTAATATATTCAACCACTGATACATTTGCCATTATTGTCTCAATGATAACAGACAATCATTCAGACAATATCACTGTTTTTAATTTAGTTGACAACATGGTTTGTTTGCTGAAAAAATTCAGGGGAATTATTGAACGAATCCTATAAATGCATTTTAAAATACTGAATAAGTTCATTTTTAATAGAATTAAATTAAATTGTGTATCGAATTGAATTTTTCATTTGATTTGAATCAAATCAACTTAATGAATTTGATTGATTCGCTGTCAATGCTTAAATATTTCACAGTACTTATTACAGTAGTAAACCACATAGGAAACTAGGGATCCACTGATGTATCGATCGATTGTTTAAAGGGGTGGTTCAGTGGTTTTTTCTAGGCTTGATTGTGTTTTTTGGGCACAGTTTAACATGACTTGATGCTTTGTTTTTTTTTTTTAAAGCTGTATTTTTCATATATTTTACCTTTATTCTACACCTCTGTTTCCACTGTCATATGAACAGCTCGTTTGACTTCCTGCTTCTATGAAGCCACTCCCTCCGAAAATACGCAATGTGCTCAGATTGGTTAGCTGGCCCAGTGTATCAAGAGCCACCGTGATTCGCTGAAGCGTCCGGAAATGCCACGTCCCTTACCATTAGTTCTTACCGATTACGTGGGCTTTGGTGGAAATGTAAATAATGGCGTCTATATTGCTGTATCAAATTGAGCCCGAATCAAATCCAGATGACGTTTATGAATGGTATTTCATTTTGTATTTGTGTCAAAGTGTTTAGATGCTGTCACTGCTTTTTGTTAACTTTCAATATACGGTTTTATCCTGATTAAAGCTTTACTGTAGCCGAATACATGACTGAGTAGTAGCATTTTTGTAAAGGTAGCGTTTAATTTATAGCATGAACAACTGTTTGTCTATGAACATAGAAGTTTGTTGGTGTTTGTAGAATTTAGCTAACTGGCTAGCGAAGCAAAAACATGTTGGTCTTTGTATAATGTTATGTCCTTGATGCAACCAAAAATAGCAACAGAACTATACATTTAAAAGACATGTACAAACAATAAAACGTACTTACAGCTACAGGGCAATAAACAGCAGCTTCTGCTTTTAAAGTGGGAACTGCTTCATCTTTCAGTAAAAGCCTTTGTGCAAATCCAGCATTGAACTCGTGTAGATTCTGGAAGCTGTCTTCCACGGCGCATCCAGTGTAGAAAATATCACAGATTATAATGGGTTATATTAGGGCTGGGCGATATATCGCATGCGATTGTCACGCGCATTTCGTCAGTAAAGCCGGTTCCCTGATTACCGCTAAATCGCCATCACCTGCTTTCAAATGGAGCGCCATTTAATAGACAGAGCCGTAGATCACTGACAAGCCACGCAATATCACGTTCATATCGCAGATGAATCGCCTTCGATAATGAACGCGATATTGCGTAGCTTGTCAGTGAAATACGGCTCTGTCTATTAAATGGCGCTCCATTTGAAAGCAGGTGATGGCGATTTAGCGGTAATCAGGGAACCGGCTTTACTGACGAAATGCGCGTGACAATCGCATGCGATATATCGCCCAGCCCTAGGTTATATTATCTTTTGACGCGTCGCGCTGCTCGCGTCCGGTGTACACAACTCTTCCGCTTCCATTATGCTGCGCCACATGGCCTCGCCCACTTTGTTGCGTGTTCCCGGGGGCATGTTTTGCAGGGTTTATGATGTCACCAACCCGGGAAGAAGCTCGTTTTAGTCCTTAAACCGGTCGTTTTTGTAGTAATTAAAATGCCATAACTTTGAAAGACAGTATCTCCGTTTGCATTGAACTTTCAGCGCTGTAACTTTGCAGATACTGTTTATGCTCAAGCAGCAACATTACACACTAACTAAAGTTAAAAAAGTAAAATCGCATTGAACCACCCCTTTAAAAATAAGCGATGATCTGAGCTACTTATTTCTTGTCAATCAAAAGGGAGTGGAAAAACGTGTCAGACTGCAGCTCACACTGTGTTAAGAAAATCTCTCTTGCTTTGAATTTAGGGCTTTAACAATTAAAAATAGCTACATATCACTCATAGTTCAAGCCAGGGTTGCCAGGTCCAATTTTTTTTTTCCCTACACAAAACATTATTTGTTGCGCACCTCCCATCCAGTAGTCACAAAGAGCTTTGTGCTTTGTTACTTCTGATAAGAAACAGTCTCAGCTTTCAAATTCTATCAATTTTTATCATGAAATTCAAACAGTAAATGGCGTTTTGATGCTCTTAAATGTGACGTTATAGATTGCTGTAGCGCCTCAGTTCAAGCGGCAATATGAACGAAAAGTTATATCTCGAAAAACATGCATGAACATCAGAAGGTATGTTGAAAGATACAGTACAACCTACCAAAATGAATCATGTCTCATGTAATTGCTTAATAAAACATCAATAGAACAGCTTGTGAACAATGTCAGTTAACTTTGCATTTACCTCAGGCAAGTTATCTGATGTTCAGTTTTTTTTTAGCTAGCTGTAAAAAACACTAGAGAGGAGCTAATTTACTGTTAATTATATATATGTATGCTTGAATAAGTTTGTCATGAAGACAAGTGTTTTTGAAACAACCTTATGTGCAACTGAGTTGCATACAAAAATGTCAGTTTTTATTTGAGTGTAATTATCATATCTGAAAATAAATAGCAGTTGAATACCTCTGTTGTTAATTTTAACCTCTAATGTACCAAATGAGAGGAAACCCTCCCTGTATGGTCTGCAGGATTATTTGGGAGAAATTTTTTTTCCTTAAGAAAATTAAACTGTCGGCATCAGCAGATATCATTCTGAATAATCGGCTAACATTATCAGCGGAGAAATTTAGTATCGAGCATCTCTAGAGAAAACTATGGGAACCTTTTGTAAGCGAGTTTGTCTTGTGGAAGTGAATTTTTTGTTCTGTGTAATTCAACCTCTCAACTGATTTTCTCTCTCTGTCTCCGTCTCTCTCAGTGAGCTTGCAGTCTGAAGGATGAGGTGGGGCGCATTGATTAGCATGCTGCTATGCTGAGAAGAGTTTATCCACCCAGGACGAGCGGCAGCAGTTACACGTTCCCTTCCTGAATCAGCTATCAGACACCTGCTCTGAATCAAGTACCTGTCTGGATCTTACCCTCACACACAGCTATGGCTGGCTGGCTCTGGCTGGGAGGGTAATCGGTGCGCTGGTTGCCCTGGCAACCCCACCCTGATTCCTGCTGAATAGAGCCCTAGTCCGTCACTGAAGACTTTTTAGCCCCCCTCCACCTTTCTTCTGAGTTTATTTGCCCTTTCGTGGAGGTAAAGGGCAGCGGCCAAGGCAGGAGCCATGGACATGTGAGGTGAGAATGGCAGCACGGCGGCTGTTCGGCCCCCAGGAGCCCTCAGGCAATTGGAGCCAATAACGTGGGTGCCCACACACACACACATTCGGGCCGAGCGGCAGGAGCAGTATGCAGGAGGCTGACCTACCGGCCACCAATGCTTTCACAGGTGAGCACCGGATCAGGTTTATAACCTCAGTGTTGGTATTAAGCAGGATAAGCTGTTGACGTGAACGTGAGTTTAATGATTCATGTCAACGGTAAAGATTATGTTCATGAGGAGGTTCATGTTGTGCTTTACAAACTCAGGATGTTTTTTGTGTGCTAATATTCAAAGCTGCTTTCTCACTCCCCCTCCCCTTCCCAGACTCCTCTGCTCCATTTCTCAGACAGGCTGCATTTCTCTCCCCTGCCTAGAATGGAATGCGGAGAAGGAGAGAGAAAGTACGAGATGGGCGGAGGGCGGTGGAGGTTGGGCTGTGTACTAAACCAAAGTTTGACAGTCTAGTGCACTGCAGACAGGGAGCAGAACCTCTTCTCTCCGCCTTCTTTTTCTTTTTCTTTTTTTTTCTTTTTCTCTCATCTATTCTCATCTCCTCATCTTCCTTTTTTTATTTACATCTCATGTTCTCTTTTCTTCACTTTTCTTCTCTTGTCGTCCTGTCTCTTCTGGTTTGGCCTCAGGTCATGTTTTCTCTTCTTGCTTCGTCTCATTTCTGCTCTTCTTGTTTTGTCTCGTTTCTGGTCTTCCTGTTTTGTCTTGTCTCTTCTTTTCTTGTTTTGTCTCTTCTTTTCTTGTTTTGTCTTGTCTCCTCTCTTCTTTCTCGCCTCGTCTCATCTTTTCTCGTCTTGTAATTTCTTGTCTTGTCTCGTCTCACCTTTTCTCATCTTGTCTCTTCTCTTCTTTTCTTGTCTCGCCTGGTTTCTTGTTTTATCTCGTCTAGTCTCTGCACTTCTTGTTTTATCTCGTCTCTTCTCTCCTCATCTCTCATCTTTTCCTTGTCTTGTCTTTTATTTGTATTATCTTATTTTTTCTCGTTCTTGTTTTGTCTCTTTTCATCTCTAGTCTGATCTCTTCTTGCCTCTTCTCCTTCTTTTCTCATCTCTCCTTCTCTCCTCCATTGTCTGGTCTTTTCTCTCCTTTTCCTATCTACTTCTCATCATCTTCTCTTTTTGTCCGGTCTTCTCTCCTCTCCTGGCTATGTCCGGTCTCTTCGTTTTGTCTCCACTCTTCTCCTCTACTTTCATCTTCCTATCTTGTGTCCTCTCCATGTCTCATCTGTTCTCTCATCTCATCTCATCTCGTACTTTCTTCTCACCTCGTCTTGTCTCATCTGGTCTCTTCTTTTCTTTTCTCATCTTGTCTAGTGTTGTCCATTTTCATCATGCTCAGTATCTTTTCTCCTCTTATCTGCCATCTACTCATCTCTCCATCTTTTCATTTCCCACTTTTCTCCTGTCCTCATCTTCTTTTCCTCTTCTCTCCTTATTTTGTCTCATCTCATCTGGTATCTTCTCTCATTTCTCCTCTTCTACTCTATCTTCTCCTCTTTTAGTCTTGTCTATTCTTCTTGTTTTGTCTGGTCTCTTTTCATTTTGTCTCTTCTCCTCTCATCCTGTCTGTTCTCTCTTTTTCCTCTTCTCGTCTCATCTACTTCTCATCTAGTTTCTTCTCCTCTTGTCCTCTCTTCTAGTCTCATGATGTCTTATCAGGTCTATCCTATTCTCTGTGGATTGTTGCTGTTTTGTGCTGCTCGGTTTGTGCAGGTGAATATAGTGATTTGCATAATTGACTCATGCTCTGTTAAGGAAGACAGAGAACTGATGATTTATTTGTCTAATGATCTTCATATAATTTCTAAAGCTGCTTTTGGCTGCACCACACCCTGTGTGAGATTGCATAGGTGTGCTCTGGTATTGTCTAGCACCTCCTCCTCAGACAGAGAAGTTGCTTTGAGTGTTGGTGTCATCACTGTCTGGTTTGCTTTGCATTCTGGTCCTGTGTAAATGCTTTATAGTGGAGAGTCAGTCTTCCGTACAGTCGAATATCCACCGATATCAGGTCAATGTTGAGTTTCTCTAAAAGCATGCTTGCAGGAACACTTATTTTAAGATCATTTATAAGAGCCAGTGACCTACATATAGAGGATCATCGCCGCCTGAGATCCACAAATCACTGCAAGTTTTTAGCCCAGTGAAACTTTCCCACAAATTCTGGCAGCTGAGCATTTTCAGATCCTCACAGGATGTCCTAGTGTTTTTAGTTAAGTTGAGAAGTGTTTCCAAATGTAGACTTTTCATAGAATGGTATCCAACAGTAAGATCAACCAGTTTTGACCGTTCAGGGTTGAGAGCTGCTTCAGTGGTTTCTCCTTGATATTAATTTGAGCTTCTTAAGGCTTGTTCACACCAAGAACAATAATTTTATTAGCGTCCACACCAATGGATAATAACATTCTGTTTATTAAGCTTTTGCTGCAGTTTTGTTGTGTGTCAGGATGGATTCTGATTGGATGTCAATGTTTTAATTGTTCATCAGCTGGAAAAAAATTTCTTTGAAATTGATTCCAGCAATATCATTCCTCTGTGTCATTATCATTATAAATGTGGTATGGACTTTCTTATTCTCAAATAATTAGAACGATTAATAAAACTTGAATAGTTTCACTTGTCTTTATTGCCCTTGGTGAGAACAGCCCTTTACACTGACTTTAGCTCTGTCATTTATTGATTTAGCTTGAAACTTAGTCAAATTAAATACTATATTTTATATGATGCAAAAAGAAATAAGGCTATAAGGAGTTCTGTACAGTCTGTTGAATATGCTTTGTTCAGTCCATTGTTCAGTCGGCAAAACAACAAAAAATCGTCAATCAACACATTATGAAATCGTGAAGGGGAGATGATGGTCAGAAAGGTTTAAATCACTGACAAACTGACAGTGTTTTGGGGTTTTTTGGGCAAAATTGCAGCTGAATTTGACAACTAGCAATTGATCATCTTGCATTTTTGTTGTGTTGAAAAGAGCAGCTTTGACATTTGGTTACATGGGGAAAATGTTTCATAGGAAATTTCTACAGATGTATTCTGTAGATGACACAATTTTTGATCTGCGGAAGATATGAATATATGAGATGAATATATGCAGTCCCATTTCAAAAGTTTTGGAGTCTTGAGTTTTTTTATTTTTTATTTTTATTTTTTAATGTTTCTTCTGCTCATAAAGGCTGTATTTATTTGAAAAAAAACCTGTAATATTGTACAATATTATTACCATTTAAAATAACTGTTTTCTCTTTTAATATATTTTAAATGTAATTTATTCCTGTGATGGCAAAGGTGAATTTTCAAAAGCCATAAATGTAGTCTTCGGTGTCAATTGATCCTTCAGAAATCGTTCTAATATATCTGATTTGGAGTTCAAGAAACATTTCTTATTATTAATGTTGAAAACTGTTGCGCAGTGTGTAGTATTTTTGTGGAAACTGTGATACATTTTTTAAGGGTAGATTTGTTTGTAACAATGTAAAAGTCTTTGTCACTTTTGATCAATTTAATGTATCCTTGCTGGAAAAAAAGTGTTAATTTTTTTATTTTTTTTATTTTATTGACCCCAAACTATTGAACAGTAGTGTAGTGTAATTTGGGAGCTGCATTTCAAATGCATTTGGCTCAAAAATCATTTTCTAGGGATTTCCTTTTGCAAGGGCCAGAGCAAAGGTTGGAAATTTGACAAGCCCTGATGCAGCAGGTGTGAAAGCGGAGCCTGACTCTAATTGTTATTGATTAACCTATTTGAAGATGAGTCACAGCAGTTTTTTGTGTTTGGATTTTTTTCGTCCATAGAGTGCAGATTCCTGTGCGCTAACGGAAGATGTCTGAACCTGGGCTCGCAGGTCTGTGATCAGCTCAACCACTGTGGAGACAACAGTGATGAGGTGCACTGCCCCATCTCCACCCAGCATCCTGCATCTGCCATCTTCAGCTGTGAGTCCATCTCTCTAACATTCTTGCTCCAGACTCAGACCTGCCTGTATTCTGCTTCTGATGAGGTCAGCAGGATGTTTTCGTACTTCTCATCTGAATTCCTGAGGCGTTTGTATCCAAGCCACCTGCAGGGTGTGAGTGTGAGACGAGTGTTAAATGGTGTCTCTGCATGCTAAAATGTGGAGAGGGAGTGTGTGTGTGTGTGTGTGTGTTCTTGTTTATATTACATCGTGGGGACCAAATGGCCCCACAATGTAATAAAAACCTGAGATCACCTACATCGTGGGGCCCAGCCAGCGGTCCCCACGAGGGAAATGGATTAATAAACATACTAAATGATGTTTTTTTGAAAATGTAAAAATGCAGAATGTTTCCTGTGATGGTTAGGTTTAGGGATAGGGGTAGTGTAGGGGGA